>CAADRB010000047.1:84695-107070 GCA_900708905.1 Hymenolepis diminuta | reverse complement strand
TCATAAGTATATCACTGATAGCCTCCTCTTCGTATTCCGGAATATCAGACGCAAATTCCGGGTCATTACGGATCATTTTGAATTTGAAATTTAGGTCAATTTTGTCGGCTTTGAGTTTGGAAATTAAAAGTTATTGAATAGCGTGTCTGAACAGCATAAACTTCTAATTGGTACGAGACTTTTATTCTTTGGAAGAATTAATGTTTAAATAAGATTATAAAAACCTGAATTGAAGAAGTAACGAAGTTTAATATTTAAAAATAGAGATGAAATGTGGAATATATTAAAAATGTAATCGTTTTTTTTTCTTCTGATTCTTTGCTCTTGTTTTCATTGTACAGAAATTTTGCCACATTTCTTTTTTCTTACGCAGAATTAAACACTCATGTTAACCAATCAGTGAGCGGCAGTCCTAATACTAGCTAATCCCACTTAGATTAGTTTCACCCTCTCCTCTCTCTCCTCCATCCTCCTTTTACGCAGAGCGTTACTTATTCGCAGATCTGTGTGTGTGTATGGGGGGAGGGGGAAGGTAGGACGAAGTATCATATGCTAATTTCTGGTAGAGATGGTAGTGGTCAAGGTGAAGACAGAATAAATCGGGTTTACTACCAAAACAGCTTGTTAATTTCCTGCTTGAGTGGGCAATGTGTAAGGCCAGATTTATTTCCATTAATTGATCACATTTTAATAAACCGCTTTAATTTGGCGAGAGAATAATTTTTTTGGGCACATTTTTCAATTTAATTTAATGCTTTATTTGGTTTAGATTGATTTATACCAATAAAATATGTGTTCAGATGAGAAATCTTCAAAATATGTCATTATTAAACTCTACAAAGCATGATGAACTGATTTAACCATGTGAATACGAGAAAAGTGGATTGGTCTAAATAAAAGCATAGTTATAGATTCAGAAGATTCTCAGCTAAATTTGGGATTGTCAGAATGTTGTAATGTCATGATATAATGCTGCACAGTTCAGATTGCACTTTCTACTTCCAGAGCGTTCAGAGCAGATTGATTGGTAAATTATATTGATCTGAGGCATTAATGTACCGTTCTATTCCGATAAAAGAAGTTAATTGAATTTCTGTTTAATACACTAGATTTCTTGGTAAAGGGAAAGTTTAAAATCCACTTTAATTGGTCTCAAGCGACTTGTAAGAGGTAGTAATCGCAGAAGAAACATGTTAATATTATTGTCACTCACTCGAGCGTAAGTGGGCAGGCTCTCCCCAAAGGAAAAAGGAAGACAATAGTTAGTTTGGCATAATTCGCTCTGACATGTGCGCGCTGTCTCTTCTGCCTCTACGAACTTGCGACTTCAGAATGGACTCAGTGTGCATGGTTAATTGACTAACTACTGGTAAATCCCAGGATGATTAATAGAAATAAAGAAGTTAGTGTCTTCATTTTTAAAACTTTATTTTAACATAATCAGCAATAACTACCACTTGAGTACTTGTGAAATCTGTGAACTTGAAGAAAATTTTCATTGATTTAACCGAGCTTGCATAGAAGAACTCGGCTGTGGAACTATTCTCCAAAATGTTGCGGCCAGATGAATTTCTTCAAAGTAAGGGAAATAGAGAGAAATGCATATACAGATATTACTATTACAGATATTGCTATTAAATGGCGGGAAAGAAAAGGGAATATTAAAATCCACGATAGGCAAACAATGAGTTTCGCAGTCCTCTCAGATCAGTGAACTAGAGCCTGAAAGCCATATATCAGTTTACTCTAATCGTATCCTTGATACGATTTATTAATAAATAATCTTGTTATAATCTTCATTATTATTACTCATGGAAATACAAAACAACTTTACAATTTTTAATTGTGAAAAGCAACTAACATCGAATAACAGCAAATTTAACATGTCATAAAGGGGGGTGGGGATCAAAAATATGCTGAAAGTACCATCAAGATATCAAATAGTCTTCTTTCGTTTGACTGATGGAGTCAGGTTGTACAATATCTACTAAGTGGACAGTCCACGTTCTAAAAGTCAAATTTTATGCTTCGTCTCCTGGATTGCAGCAAATGCTTGTCTGCTGTGCTCAGTGCTTATTGACTCGTATTAGTGAATCATGGAGGGTAGGTCTTGTGGCTCCAATTTAATTTCTTCAATGGTTGAGAAGACGAATGATCTTGTATGACATTTCACAGTTATTGTCTTTATATATGCGATAAAAAGAAATGCAATGCTCTTTACATTCGAAAGTAATTTTGAATTAGTTCTCTGTGGGTCATCCATTTCCGCCATCTGAATTTTTGCACAGAAGAAAACTGAAATCATTCAAGAGATTGAATATAATGTACAAATTTGTCATACAGTCCTCACTTTTGATCTAATAAGAATACTTAAGGTTCTCTTGTCAGTTTATCACTTATAAATCTCCGTCAATGTGCGTGGAGGATTTTTTCCGTCACTTTGTAATTTTATGGAAGATTTAAAATGGGGACAGGGGTTGTTACAAACTGAATGAACTACTACAATTCTGTGGTCATTAAACCAGTTGATAAATTTCAAGTCTGAATATGTTCCAATTCATGTGGTAAGTAAACATGAATAAAATCAGCTTAACATTACATGTAATAAGAAAATTTTTAAAGGACCTCTTTTGATCTATAGTAATGAGCTAATGTGATATTCAGCTTGAAGAAAATTTGCAATACAAGGATGACGTTCTTATCTGGGATTCAAATTTTTGACATTAATATTTTGCAGCTTATGAACACATTTACTTAAATACGAACTCTCTATGATCGCAAATGGAATTTGATCCACTGAACATGACTTTATAACTTATGTCCTGAAAAGATGTCAGTTGTTCATCAGAAATCAAGTCGTCCAGGGAGGTCATTTTGCAGATAAGTGGTCAGTGAAATATTAACTAACCTTAGCCGTCTTAGTTACCAGGTGACAGCGACGAGGTTAGTCAAAGATTTAACTTTCTGAGGGTCATATTGCCTGCTTGGGAAGCAGAAATTTGCTGATGGTAACGTTATTTCTGACATAGTTGATGGACGTAACTGAATATATAGACTGATAAGGTGTCAAACATTTGCTAGTTTGAGTGGAAAATTACCTTGTGCTGTTAATTTGGTTGGAGACTTTAAATTTTTAATGAGAATCGGTATCGACAGAAAGCTCGAAAATCGTACATTGGGAGAGTGAAGGAATTAAAATTTCTTGGTCTGAACCATTTTTTTCGTGTGCTAATAAACGTGTAGGATACTAACAACATTTAAGATGAATTCCACTTTTCTCATAAAATTTCCAATGATTTGAAAAGCCTGACATTTTGCATCGTCTTTCAAATTAAGATCAAGGAGTTTTATTGGAAAAGAATACAATCTGCGATCAATGCAATAAAGAAATCTCTCAAAGAGGATTTTGATGGGTCATTCTGATAATTAAACTTTCTTTTGACCCTGTTTGTGTACTCCTTCTTTATAATAAACTGGACCTCGTTTTATTAATGAAAAAATATCAAGGAGATTTGTCTATATTTATCTTGATTGAACACAACTTAGTGAGTTCGATTAAATTACAAGACTTTGCTATCTCGTTCCTGCTATATTAAAACTATAACCTCATGAATGTCATATTGGATCATTTTGACTTCTAAACCATTGAAGTGAATCAGCAAGACCAAGCTTTGTTGATTTAAAAAAAGAGTTAATAACTATTGAACATCTTTGACAAGTTTTGGATTCAATCCCGGGGATAGTTCATAAAATTTGAATTTTAGAACAGAGCCATCCATTTAGTAAGCACTGTACAACCTAGTTCTAACCATTAAATGAAATCGGAACCTTGGATACCTAGGCGTTGTTTTCGGCATCTTCATAATCCTCCCTCATTATCGTTTATTGAACCTTCTGTTAACCAATTACAGTTGCTTCCCACAGTTAAAAAGGATTAAAATTTTGTATAATAATAATAACAACACAAAAAATAGTAATAACAGTCAGAAAGATCGGTTGATATGGCGAGGTATGGAGATGAAAACAAAGCTAATCAATTTATTCAAATCCGGTTCACTTTTAATGGTGGTGAGTTCAACAGAATGTAAGGACAAATAATGATTAGAAAAGCACGATATCGTTTAAACTTCACAGTGATGTGTAAACAAAATATTTACAACGATAGACTCATGCAAACTTCTCCTTTTTAAATTCAAAAGGAAAATACGAATGCTAAGTAGGACTTAATGATGCACAAATGGGAACTTTCCAAATACAGCCAATTTACAAGCCTAATCGACTTATAATTCCATCTTCCATCTGCTTGCAGACCCCGTGGTATCAAAAGGCACTCATGTTTTGTTTGTTTTTCATTTGTCCCCTTCACCTCCTCCTCATTTTAATTTGATTAAGTTCTCGCCTCTTTGTAATACTAACACACTAACCAATGGCATGCGGGGCAGCTCACACATACGCTAAGCAAATATAATGGGTACTGCGACGAGAGGCTTGAGTGTGAGATGGGGGAGAGCAGATGCTGATTAAGTCGTACATCTTGAGTCCCCATCCTCCCACCTCTCCTCCTTTTCACCATCACATCTTTTCCCGAGGCTGCCCAGTTAACAGCCAAATTTCTCCCTCCCCACTTACGAAATTCGGGGATTATCGGAGTGAGGACAAAAATGAGCGCGTGCGGAGTCCATTTATATGTAAATTATCCAGTTGAAAAAGGCAACCTGTTAATGCTTTCATTATAAATGACTTTGTATTGTCTTAAGTAAGGTGCCGACTAATATTTAAAGATACGATGAGTGTTTCGAGGTTAATACTTCTTAGTATTAGAATGAAGATCTGATAAATTATAGAATATCGCTGCGAAAATGTGACTTAGACGGATATAAAATTGAAGTTTCTCAATGAAGGAGATCGAAAAATTGATGCCATATTTTCGCGATAGGTTAACACCTAGATGAGTAATCGATTCAAGAAGGCGCGTTACGGAAACTGCCAGAGAGGAAATAATACGAAAGCAATATGATCGTGATGTAATAAAGCATTTGATTTTAAAAAAGTGGGCTACCAGAACACAGGTTGATGGGCTCATTTTTTAGTAATCTAAGGAATGAAATCACATTGTGATAGTAAATACTTAGTTATCAGGATGTTAGTCTTAGGATGTGCAATCTCAACTCACATCCTAACAGAATGCCCTAAAACTCTCTTCCATTCCTGAAACCGACATTTTGAATTGCTTGATGATAGGCGAGGAACGAAATTATGTTTTTTTTATAAATTTGCCTTACATTTTTATTAATGTGCCTGTGCCAAAGGTTTAGAAAGTGACAAATGTTGTATTGCCCTAGATAAAGACTACGATGTAGAGATACATCCGACTTTAAATCTGATTCAATGTCCATTGTATGCCATTGGTGTTAATGCTCAAAGGAATCTCACCATTTAAATAACTTCATCACAAGAACGTAAGATTCCGAAAGTAATGTTTCAAAGAATGTTTCAACTTCGATAATTGAATTCTGCTATTCAACGTGTTTAGGGAATAGAAGTATTTCAGAGAATGAAAATTATCAGAATTCTGTTACACTAATTCTGCTACGTTATTGTACATTTAACTATTCATCCTAATTCAACCCACTGGCCATGCAAAAATTTGGAAGATTTATGTGGTTCAAAAGTTTGATCCGTATTAATTAATTTCTTATTATAACGCTATTTCATTTCTCTGACTATGAATTGTCTACATTTAACTACACTCAACCTCCTTGGGAGAATGCAACATTGCAGATGCAATCTTCCTTCCGTTTTTTGTCTGGTTAGATAGCTACCGGTTTTGTCACGTAATATTTTGTTGTTGGTATTGGTAATAGCCCTCATTAACTCAATCTTTATTCCAGATAACCCATTCCAATTTCAAGTGATAAAGCTCAAGGGATTATATCTGAACTGCTTTCTTTCTTTATCTTATAAGCTCATTGAAGAAGCTCCTAAATCCTGGAGATCAAATGGCTTACAGTGAATTCCATAAATCTCCTCCAAGCACACCATTGGTGGCAAATCCACCGCGTCTGGTAGCGAACCAATTAGGCACAGGTTGAAATGCGAACGCACGCACATGCATCAATTGCCCGGCCAATCAGGTGGCGACGGGCTTAAAGGGCTTTTCTCGCAGTCTTTTGCTATGTCACAAATCCCTGAATTAATCCCTACTTCATGCTGTTTGTCTCTTCTGGTAAGTCGGGTGTGGATTTGAGGATAAGAGGGTTAAGTTGAGGAATTAAGTAAATCGAAAGCTATTGCTCATATTTTAGGCAAATACTATTGAATCCTTTAATCCGTGATTATCAGCTCCAATATCCCGATGCAATCAAATAGGCAACAGCTGCAAGATGGCGAATACTGCTTGGAGAGCAATGTCTGCCCCTATGGAAACGATGCTTTTTCAACGAATGCATCTACAATAGACCCAGTATATCGAACTGTTCCATCGCCGACTGTTTCACATATCCCTATGGAGAAGACGGATATTCAAAAGAATGACAAATTTTCAGACATGAGTAAGGATTTTTTTCTATAAATTCAAATCATAAGCTAAACTTATGGCTATAAAGTAGAAAGAAATGAAAAATATTGCAAATACTTCTCCACCAGAAACAAGAACGCCAAAATATTTTTTCCCGAATTATTTAGAGAAACTAGTTAAATGGCTTTTGGCCTTATTTATTTTGGTATATATGCACTGAATTTGAAGTAAAATTGTTAAACTATCGCACTGATAAAAGATTTCAACAGTTGCGAGGCAATTGCTGTATAATTATATTGGGGAGAACGCATAGTAGTTATGAGGTTTGTACTCGGTAAACTGGAAGAACAGCATCTACAAGGGATAGTAAGGTCTAGCATGTAATGATAAGGTAACAAGGAACAGAGTGGAGCTCATTGTTCAGGTGATAGAATTTGTTAAATGAATATGAGAAATATGATTACTGGTAACCGTAGGCAGTAGGAAGGGTCAGAGGGTATTCGTAAAAGGTGGTATTTCTAACTTCGCGGCATGAATCTAAACTGATATTGTCTATTTTAATTAAATGAGTCTTGCTATTGCTTAAGGATTTGAGAATCATCTACTCCAATCGATGTATGAATTCTCATCACATCTTACGGTACCTCCGCCATTACCATCACATCCACATCCACCGATGTCGATTCCTTCCCCAGCTCCCATCTTAACAAATCGTTGTTTTTCAAATCTATCTCACCAGCAACAACAGTCGAGCATAGTTCCAGTTCTTCAGAAACCTTCGACTGTTAAGTCTGTTTCAATTACTGGAAAAGTGACTGATTCCAAGCACGGTGGTAACACAAATACTGAAAATGCAAACAGCGGCAGTGCAAGACGTTCTGTAAATGCAAATAAACGATCGAGAAGGCAGCGTACACATTTCACGAGTCAGCAACTGCATGAACTGGAGTCGACATTCATGAGGAATAGATATCCTGACATGAATATGCGGGAAGAATTAGCCGCATGGACAGATTTGACGGAAGGAAGAGTTCGCGTAAGTAGCTACGATTGTGCACTTATACAACTTCACTTTTACATTCATAATGTATCAACGAGGTTATGAAACGTCAAGTTAACTTTCCCTAGTGCTTTAAATTCAACCCAAGGTCCTTTTATGTAAACATTAGCTTCATCCAATTGTTTCTGAATTAAATTAATCTATGAAGTTGACGAATTCTGTTCTCAATATCAAGCGCCATTATTCCATATTGTAATGCGAATGAGTTAATTTTGAGATCAGCGTTTGGACAAATGAGAAATCCAATTGGGCAACTAATTCACAATTAGAGAAACAAAATGTAGTGGTTTATTAATGACATTTCCAATGTATCTTTAGCTAGCGAAATACACGTAAGAACTTAATATTTATTCTGTCATTTTACGATTGCAAATTTCTTATAGAGATAAGATGGAATAAGTTGATATTAGTTAGGATTAGTGGGAGTTTCGTGTGTCCAGAGTCTAAATATATCTGTATATGTATATTGATTCGAAGTTAATTAGCATACAAATCTCAGCTTCTCCCTGATTTCAATTGTAGATAGTAAACAACTTGACATTTTTTCACACTAAATGCCGGGTAAAGACTACTAAACTTATAATAAGGCTTAATATAAATGTTGTATCCTCAACGTAAGTGCCTACCTTAATATCATATAGAAATTGTATTCCAGTTGTATGAGATAGGAGTTTAGATACCTGAAATCTCAGCAAAATAATTTTCTACTAAATATTTATAAGTAAAACAAATAACCAAAAGCCATTATTTAGCTTTTAAACTATCTGATAATCACAGCATACAATTTAAAAGTAGTCATTGATCAGTCGAATGTAAACTAAAGGCTTTGAAAATCTCTTATTTCATAGGTATGGTTCAAAAATCGTCGTGCAAAATGGCGTAAGCGAGAGCGTCACTTGGAGGCAATTCGAAGCAGTTTCAACCAACAGCATCATCACACTTCGGGCGTTTCACACCACAATCCATTTGCTCCACTCCTCTTTCCCACTCAGTCAAATCAATTCCAGGCTTCACAGCAGTTTTCACAATCTCATCAGTCGCCATCCCATTCACATTCAGGAAATTCCCAGACGAATATTTCTGCCACAGCTGCAGCAGCGGTCGCGATGGTCGCATGGAGACAGTCTGGGAAACCATCAACTTCCACAGGCTTCCTGTGGCCTCCGATGAGATCAGAAGTTAGTGAAGGACCAGGACTAATAGGAAATTCAATTCAGTCTCCTTGTCTTCAACACACATATCCTGCCTTCACTCCTGATACAAGCGGAACTTTTGATATGAAATGGAGAGCTGGGGAAAATGGTAGTGATAGCGGGGAAGAAGACGACATTGAAGACGACCAGGAAGACGAAGAAGGAAGGGATCAAGAAGGTAATTTGACCTTCCAGCAAAGTCCCGACTATTCGTCTCAACTGCAACAGATACCGCCCCTATTGCATGTACAGCAACAGCAGAACCATACATCATTCTACGAATTCCGACAAAACCTCAGTTTAAATAATCCAAATCAAAACTTCGATAATCAGACATTTCAACAACAAATTCAACAGGGAAACCTGTTTGGAAGAATTCAGACAACGGATGAGCTGCAGGAGATCAGCGGAATCCAGTTTAGTCACTCCGATGGAAACATGCTCTCTTGAAGTGTTATTTTCTAACTCTTTTTTTTACTTAAATATATTTAAAAGTCAAGCTCTTTTTAAAAATTTAGCTTCAGTTGCCAAGTCAAGTGAAACAAGATTTGGCTCTTACTTTTTAATAAATTAATGACTGTGCTGTCAATGAAGTCCGTTTCTGAATTTATCTAGGAACAGAATATATTTTAAATTTACATATTAAAAGATTTTTCCATTAAGCAAGATAGTGTTTTAACGATGTGAATTTTAACCTGTTCTGGAGAATATCCAATAAAATGATGATACAAAGGGTGTAATAAGTAAGTAGACTGGACATATTTTCCACAGTCAGAAGAAAATTTTCTTTCCAAGAAGTCCTAAATGTACTTTTCTTATTTATAATAATATATGGAATATGAACAGCCCTACAAAATTGTTGCAGAAATAAGAGAAGGTTTCAAATGCGAAATACATTGTTTTGTGGCAGTGAACCCAAGCTTTATCATTTGAGGGAATGAAAAATGAAAAAAATTAATTGATATAAGAGCTCAAATTGCATTATTTCTTCAAAACGATATACTAGGAATCTACTGATGTGCATAATTCCCCGACTAATTCATAATTCTTTACCCACTTTTACCCTAAATTCGACTCGTATATAACAGGCCGCTTGTATTCTACTACTTCTCTTCTCGGGCACTCTGTCCTACCTTGCTGTATGAACATGTCTCAATATGCGAGCTGTATGTGTTGTCAAGACGTTAGTCTAATCACGAAATTTCCACTGTGATTGGTCATAAATGTTTTCTTTGTTAAACTCTAATTGATTTCTTCCAATTAGTTCAGAGGCTTCTATCTAAGGCGGGAACAAGTATTGCAATGATCTTAGATACATTTCTTTGCATAATAAAGACTTAACTTCTTCCATCTCTCTTGCATTGTATTTGCACTGACAGTACTGATCTTATAAAATGTTCCTTGTTAATAAAAGAAAAGACAAAGGAGGCCAGAAATAAGGGAAACGAATTGATGGGCCACGGAGCTAGTGTCAAAGATAACATGACAGATCTGAAGCATAACATTGTCTTTGGATGAGATACTTCATTGCTTCTGCATATGTGGATAACTCTGATTAGATGATTTGACAGAAGGAGGCTTTTTCATTAGTCGAAGTAAGTATCAACTTAGCCTCGTATTGCTTCATTCTCATCTTTTCAATTCCATAAGTGTCAATTTCATTCAACTGAGCTTCGCTAACTTAAGTTAATCGCTCGTCACCCGCCTGCTTTGTCTGACTTGTGTGACCTTCGTTTATCTACTATAAGTCATTCCTTTCTCCGCATTGATAAAACTTCCAAACATGAGCACTCACCACGAGCGTGATTGGTTAATCTTTTTCCCATATACCAATGCTCTGTACCCTAATAAACTGCAAATTTGGGCCTTGAAAATGATACCCCATTCACGCTTTTGTCATCATCCTTACCCAAGCGAGCAGTAACTCTGGCTGAGCTAACTGCCCTAACCTTTCCCTCGAAGATATAAAAAGAATTGTGAGATGTCGACAAGCATTTCTTCACTAACCTCGATTAATACAGTTTTCCAAAGTTATGTATTAAAGATCGTAGACTAGAGTGGAAAAGGGAACAGAATTAGATTTATGAGTGACTCAATCTATATTTATTTATTTTTCTCAGGAATATTAAAAATTAATCGACTCTCGTAAAATTTAATAACGGCATCAGGATATCTCGTATTCGCTTCATTGGAAGTCATAAGAAGGGGTTGGGGAACTCCAGCCCTACAACATAAAAACAGGAATAATTTACTCAGTTATAGAACTCGAGCAGATATTTATGGGAAAAAAATTACATTTGAATGATAAACAAAAAGATTCCGTTAATTTCTGTGGCACCGTAAATTGTGACTCCATTTACGTCTGTTCCATTATTTTCGTCTAGCTCAGCCTCATTAACATCCATTTTCCGTATTTTAGATCTGCTAACTTCCCATTTAAAATCAGACCGTCTGCGACCCTTGCGTTGAAATGTTGGCGTCTTTCCTGAGCAGCAGAAGAAGCAGCTGCCTTTCACGTCCTTTTCCCTTCTTTCCGTTGATGTTTCTACGGATCTTAAATAATTTTCTTCTGCTCCAGTCTTTCCTCCCGCAGCTGGTTCGATAGCTTGCCCACCATAGTTATTAGACACCAATGAGCTCAGCGATGAAAGTGGTTCCCTCTGCTTTTCCGAGTACCTCTTTCTAAAAATACGCCTTCTATCAGCATTTGCCATTTCTGGCTCTTCATCTCTTTGAGAAGAACTTTTCCCAGCATCTGATTTACCACTTAGGCTTGATGACTGAAAACATTCTTGAACTGTATCAGATCGGCTGATGGGATTTTCAATTTCCTTTCTCGGTATCCAGGAATTTTCTGAATTAGGACCACTCTTCCATTTGAAAAGATTATTCGTTTTACAATGCTGCCCCTTCGCATTAGGAATTCGTTCTACATCTTTCCGACTTTGAACAGTTTTGACCCTCTTTTTGGGTCTTTGATTGAGTCTATTTCGCTTTTCGAATTCTCTCAACAGTTTTTCGCAAGAAAGGTACTCTTGAGGCTCCCAAGTGTTCTCAGATTCATCGTATCCAACCCATTTGAGCAAATACTCCTTTTTTCCATCACGAATACGAACATCTAAAATTTTTTCCACTTCCCATTCTGTATCAGACATTTTGAGCTCCAGAATTTACCAATAATAACTGAGGAGTTGTCGTTAATTTTGAATTTCTTTCACTGGGATAGTTGTTTTTAAGCTTTATCTTTTAATTACAAGGTCATTTATCTCTCCTATAATATTAACATTAATATATTTAAACTTGAAATGTATAAATGATCAAATTCAAACGCTTCTATAAGATTAAAGTTTATAGATTATGCCAAACTTTAGTTAAACATGAAAGAGTAAATAAAAATCCTTTGGATTCTTTAAAAAATCAATTAAAAAGTTTATTGTAGGTGTTGCTTTGAGTTTCAAGATAATTTTATTAAAAGTTTAAATAGAAATAAGTAAATATAATGACCAATCGAATCGATAAAGTATTATTAAAAAAATTGATCTATGGAGACCCTGCGAAGCTATGGACTTTCTACATGCTTATAGGATTTCACTTAAATAGTAAATAATTCAGGCCAATTTAAAATAGTCATTGCGCTATTGCTCCAAAGCAGGTTTCTACTGAGAAACTGGAGGCAGATCAAGCTAATAACCGCTCTAGTCCATAGAGGCGGTCCTACTGGTATGCAGATGAACTTGCTCAACATGGCCGCAAAGTAGACCAGTGGAAAACTGTGTACTTAAGAAAATTTCCAGTTTGGTTTTGAAGGAACTGTGTTGCGCACAAGATCAACCAGACCTAAATGCTAACTAATGATTTTTTTATCGGTTGCCGATCGACGAACTAAAGGATATGAAATCTGTCAACCTCAATAAGCACACTTGATCACAACCTTGGTTGTCCCCGTTCAATGCTGTTGCATTTCCCTTCAGTTTTAATTACCAATACCTCCGCTTTCATCTTCTCTTTCACTACGCTTCTCTAAAACATAATTGTTTAACTCAGCTTTCAAACCTCAGGTTTTGGGAAAGGCTGCGATATCCTTTTAGTATTTAGTAAGATCATCGATCTTACAAGAGGATTTCTGGGTCTAATTTGGTCAAATCCTTCAAGGTTTATTGGGAGAGAATGGCAGCTTGCTCTCATTTTTGCAATTTTGTATACAAGTAATTTTTAGACCATAATTCCTTAAAGTGCTCAAATTGTCACACTAAATGAGGCGATTAAATAATTCAATAAATGAAAATATTAAGAGATTAACATTTAAATTTCTAAAAATAAAAAATTGAATTCCAATGAGCAAAATTTAGTGGATATTCATTTAAAGTGAGAGTTCCACGAATTGTACCTAATTTAATATTTTAGTCTGAAAGTTTTACCTCGTCCAATTCTAAATTAACAAATTCATTTAATGAAATAATTAGGATTTCTCGATAAATATGACTTTAAGTGATAGACGTGAATCCTCAAGAAGGATCAATTTGGTGATCAAAAGCCATCATTCTTAAATGAGGTATTACAAAATTTTCTAACATTCTTTGATATTTCCATCAACGTCTAGGCAGAAAGAAGGCAGCAAGTGAATCCCCGAAAGGCCGTTTTCCAATATGTTGATGGTTCTACAAAATCAAAAAAGACTAAAAGTACTGTAATACTTATTAGTTTAAATTGAGTAACAAACACGGTTCAGGACTAATAGCAATGGCCCATAGGACGCATTTCACTATATATTAAGCAGAAAGTCAGTCATTCACTCAACTAATATTACATTTACTAAATCTGCTTTCAAATCATCAGAAAAAGTTTTTTTCCTAAATTTCCTGCATAAAACGTATTATCAAATTCTTTGGCCAGTATTTTTTATTGATAAAAATATTTACTACTCAAATATGTTAGTAGTATGATGATAATTTATAAAATTTACTGTACTGTGCTGGCGGATGAAAAAGATGGGATTAAGCGTTTTTTTCAGTAGCTCCCACAATCCTTTAACATTTTCGAAGAATTAATGTACCCTGATATTTTTTGTAATTTGAATAATTATATTATATATTTTAAGAGGTTATTGCTGAAAAATTGTACTATTTTTCATGGTTTGAGTTACGAAATTTCTTTTTTCCTACCCTTACAATTTTGAAATAAACAACAAGGAGTAACGTAAATAATAATCAATTTTTGTTAAACGATATTATTTGCCAGAATTGAGTGTGTTCATGCTTACAAAGGTGGTTTCAATCACCTATTAACCTATGTCGATCATTTTTCTTGATGGAAAGCGCTTTACCTATGTGCAGATTTGCTCCTGAAGCTGTCAGCAGAACTTTCCCAGAACGGTGAGATGCTATCCTTGGTGTATCCAGACTTTTACTCATTATAGAGCACAGCTTAAGTTGGTTCTCTCCCACAAACTCATAAACCTACTCCGTACTATCAAAGGCTGCACGACTGCTAGACTACACCTAAGTCAAAAGTGAAGGTTCCCTATTTTCTCACTACATTACTTATTTAAAAACTGTACAGATAATCTCGTTCAAATCTATCCCATATTTTGTTTCAAAGTAGTCAATCATGGTTAGCACCTTTCTTGTTACAGGTAATTTAATTTTAAAAGCATTAAAATGAGTGTGTTAGGCCACGTGTCATAGATTTTACTACAGTTACTCATACCCCTGAGGGAGATTTAACTGGAGAGGATTAATAAGCAATTTATACACACAGAATTGAGTTTAATTGGATTGTTGTTAGCCGGAGAATGCTGAACCAATCATTGGAATTCACCATCCGATCGTGTTAGAATGTGATTGATTATGATGTGGTATTTATATTGCATTTCTGGTGCACGCCAGAGCATTCTTTTACCATTCAATCAAAAAACGTCGGCAAAACGTCCAAGAACAGTTTTTTTGACTCCACATAAATGCACTTTCTCAACTAAGCCTGCTTCTGTTTCCAATGTATTTGAGATACATATCTATCACATTCTCAATATAATTCTAGGGGATGTCTGTCCCAAGTACACTCGATTAAATTTCCAAATTGGAAAATAATATTTTGAGGACGAAATATTTGGGGTTATTGAAACGTTTGAGAGTGACTCATCCACCTGTTTATAATTAAATGACCTTTTAATTAAAGCGGCGTGTTTTGTAAACGACCTACCGTCAAATAGAAATTTTTACTGCATATAAAAGGTCAAAAACATCTCAAAGAAAGTCTTAATGCTAAAGGTGAATCTTTTTCCAGAATATTCTAAATAAAAATATTATATTTCAGTATTTCAGTTTTAATAGAACTGAAGAGTCAACAAACTGCTCTGTATAAATTAATACAAATCTCATCTAAGAATCTAAATAAATTTTAATATTTTCAAAAAGCAAAACATAACTACGATTTTTGTTATAGGAAGACCAGACTTCAAGTTAAAAGACAATTTCTTCCTTAATCTGTTGAAAAATTATCAAAATATCACAATCTGAGTAATTTCCAATAAATGAATTTTCGATTGGTCACGAAAGTTATCCTCCTTGCACAAATCCATCTAATGTCAGAAATATTTTCCCTTAGAGTATTCATTTTTAGCAATAATAAAAACCGTCTCAAAGCAACTAGATGGTATTCTACATAATATTTTATATATACTAATGCGGGATCGAACTTACGGTGGACTAACGTCAAGCGGTTTTGAGCTACATAGATGGGACTTTAATGGAAGTAGTATTGTAGCAGATACTATAGTACTACCAATAAGCCATTTTGCTACAGCTAGGTAATCCTCCTAAGCAGTCTACTCGGCGTCTAGCAGAGTCTCTTATTATAAATTTACTCCCGAAATTAGCTAGACTGCTCCCAAAGTAGCGAGAACAAAAAAGGTGTTGAGTAAAGAGGGTTTATTGATCCGTAAGCGGTGAGATAGTAAGAATTTTTAAGCGAACAGAGCTCCATATGAGTCGCTATCCACGAGGTCGGTCGTTGAAAACAAGTAACGCTAAGCTGCAGGGATATTGATTGCTGATTGGCTGAGGAGGAGGCCTTTGCAGGCGAACTCCACAGTATGGAGTAAAGAACGAAAAAGGGCAGCATATGGGGAAGGCATATGAGTTGATTGGAATAGAAACTGACTGAAGTACTCGACCGGTTGGAATTACAGTTAAGAAAAGAGACAGCTGGGCCTTAGAAGCCGGGAGTAGACGTTGGGAACTTGGCAATATTTTTGACGGCATTTATGGGAAGAACTGGCAATGATAGTTGGGAGAGTTAAAAGACAATGAAGAATCCAGCTGGAGATATAAGGTTACACATAAAGATTAGAAAGTTAAAAGGGAGTTGAATCTCCCTGTGTATTTGTTACATATCACAAGGTATGCAAGGCGATAAGATCCTGTTGATTGGGAACAGATGTGTTAATTAAAAAGCTGTCTCAAATCTTAAACTCAAGCATAAATGGAGTATTTACAATAAAACGTATTAGTCAGAAACTTCAATATGTAATTTTAATATACTACTTTTGGGATAGATTGACTTCGAATTGCGAGTTTGGGAGATCTGATTCTTGAATATATTTTATTAATTTTAGAATTAGTGGTCAGTATATTCCTCGGCCATTGCATCGACTTAACTCTTAACTGACCACTGCCAAAAACCCATGAAATACAGGGCATTTGGATCGAAATATCATCCATGTAGTCCCTTATTTACACATTTTCAATGCAAGAGCATCACTTGATATACGTTGTTACTCATTCTTCTCCCAAGTCTGATAACAAAAAAGTTATTGTTACTTAAAATCAATGCGTTACGGGTAAAAAATAACAAAATATTAATTTTGACTTATAATCGTGCTGCGGCAGGCTTTTTTCTTTCTGGGCTGTCATTTTCCATCTTCTCCCTTTTCACTAAATTAGAAGAGGTGACTGAATGATTCGGAGTGTCATGTGATACACCACACGAGAGTTCGAGTGCAGGTTTTATATTTAGGGGATCGAGTAAATTACATCGTTCTATATCGTTCAATTATGTGCTTGTCTATTGCAAAATTTAGCATACGTTATACTTTTTTTCACAGTTCTGCTAGTAATAAGACAATGTAATCAGTTTAATATCCCGTTAGATCATTCTTCATCCTCAATGTTAGAAAGAAAAATAAACTGTCATAATTAGTCCCTATAAATATCGTGAACAAGAATTTACTTAGCAACCCATTTTGACGAATCAAAAATGTGAAATATTGCACAATCTCGGTTCTAAACTCCAAGTGAAGTAAGATATTTCGACCCCCTTATTTACTCTCAATATCTTTTCGACCCTGCCTCTATTATTTATTGAACTTACTGGAAGTCGATTACATTTGCTTCGAGATTATGAAAACTTGATCGCTACGCTATGAGAGATATAATTCGCGAGTATTGATTGAGTTGGTCACAATAAACTGGTTAGACCAATGAACTCTGTTGTGCTTTGATTTGTCCGCTTTCTCATTCATATCTGATGACCTGAAAAAAAGTGAACCTCGGCCAGGAAATTTTTTCAAAGGAACCGGCGGAAGCATACTCTAAAGATTTTATCCATATTGTTTTGACCAATTGCATAGGCTTCCTATATCCTCCTATCATCTGTTATTATGCCAGAAATTGCGCTGCCCGTTGATCATTTAATTTTAGATCGAAAAATTTTATGCGGTCGTAAAATAGCGGAAAATGCAAATAAGTTTCTCCAACGAAGCACTGATTAAAATCTTGTTTGTTGCCGATTTCGATAAATGTATATTCCCTCTTTTACCTAATGAACCCTGACTAAGGCGTAAGAGTCAGAGAGAATAAAGTAGACCAAAAATATGTCCATAAAACTTTGGGATTTAAACGTTTAAAACATTCCTGGTTTCACAAAAGGGTATTTGCACACTTGCTAGAAAGTATACATCCTGTAAATGCAAGAGAAGGTTGTCATGCGTGCTTGGGGTGGAAAACACAAACAGTTTGCTGATCAGAGGAACCAATTTTAAATACTCACCGATTAGCTAAATCATTTGATTTTCGTCATTCAAGTATTTACTAAAACTTAGACAATTGGAAGATATTTATAAAGTAAATGCACTTTAATGAGAAAAATGGATTATAATAATGAAAAGCAATACTTTGAATTTAAATCGCAGTGATTAGATAGGAATAAAGTTATTTCGATTAAATTTAGTGAATGAAGTCTTTTTACAGAGCGTTATCTACGGGTTTTCAATAAAAGAATACGATTATTATGCCCTCAGACGATATAAACTGGATTGAACTTATTTCGGAGAATAAAATAGATGAAATTGTAACTCTTCTGAAAAATGGGGTAGGTTAAAATGCTCCAAGTTATTTCTTTTGCTTTCCGCTTCCTCATGGTTTTGTATTTCAATGATGTTTAATAATAGTATAATATCAAAATGCAAATGTGGTGTAAAGAAGTCCATTATGAAAGGAGAAGAAG
Organism: Hymenolepis diminuta; assembly: GCA_900708905.1. Lineage (NCBI taxonomy): Eukaryota > Metazoa > Platyhelminthes > Cestoda > Cyclophyllidea > Hymenolepididae > Hymenolepis > Hymenolepis diminuta. Next base: position 88,799 of record CAADRB010000047.1, on the reverse strand, counting down.
TAGAGAATAAAGTCAAGACGTCAAATGACTCATTTCACTTGAGCTATTGAGTGATTATCATTTTATCCACGTTTTTCTTAATGGACTATTTTTAACACCCCGCGTTACTTCAACTAAGCGCTAAAGCGTTATAACAAAATTCAGCTTCTTCAATATCTTTCAGTGCAAACCTTCCATGTTATTCAAATTTTAATCTCATTTCAGGCGGATCCAAACTGGACCAACTTTTACGGAGCTACACCATTGATGCTAGCAGCTCAGTTTGAATCTGAAGAAATTTTAAAAATTTTATTAAAAATGGGAGGGAATCCCAGAGTTGGAGATAAAGATGGAAACATTGCTTTACATTATGCAGTGCGTTTCAATAGATTTAACAGTGTTAAAGTCCTATTTAACCGTTACGATGCAGTGACTTTTACAAACCGAAATGGACTGACACCATTGAAAATGGCCTTTGTTTATGGCAGAAATGCTATAAGCAAATACATGAAAGATTTTTTAGAAGAAAAACCAGAGGTATTATAAAGGGACATTGGTTTAATATCACTCGTCATTTCATTTAGGTTGCCCCGAAAGATGAATTATCCACACGTTCACAACCAACTTTGTCAGATCCTAGTAATACCTCGCGCTGTTCGAAAAGTTCTGCGAAATCTTCAAAAGGAGCCGATTTTGAATATCAAGAAACGGAAAAATGTTCTAATTTTGGTATTTTCCAATGCAGAAGGTGTGGAAACATCTTTGACTATGAGGAATCATTTAAAGAGCATCAAGACGAATGCGAGTTTTAATGCTTTATCCAATTCAAAATGCGATTTTTACACGTACAACTGAAATTATAATTGTAAAGGAATATAATAAAAACTGGTGATCTTATAGTATCTCTTTGCAATCGGGTTGGTTAACTTACGAGTAGGAATTAAATTTTGAGAATTTGAATAAAAGCAATAGTAATCGATCTTTTATTTGTAACGCTTGAATATAGTCTTATAGATTTGTCAGACAGAAGCAGAAATTTGAAGAGCTTAACTTTTACAATTTGAAGGGGAGGGTGGAGTTTCAGACTCTTCGTTAGCCACTCAGCTCAGGCCAAAGAACTTCATAACATTTTAGTTGGAATATGTCAGAGCATCCCACTGCCAACAATAATGTTAAGTCGTTTATCGTAAATCTCTGGACTGCTAAAATCCGCCATCTCATAATCACCGAATTATCCACTTCGATTAGTCAAAAGAATAAGAAGAGAAACTAACTGAATACGTCTACCGGGCTAAAAAAGGAAAAGGTATATGTTCTTAGCGTACATGGGGGTGACAAAAAAGTTGACTTAAATTGCGGTAAAACATTACTGATTGGACAGAATTTAAAACTATTAGACAGTGCGGGTGGTTGCAGATTAAAGAGGACGCCATCAATTTGGGTAACCAATTGATGAAAACTTGTGGCAACTTATCACTTTATTTATTAGGAAAAGACCTTTCCTGTTTTATAAATGACAATTTATATTCAGAATTGAAGGATATGAACATTTTAATATTTTCAATAATTAAATATCTATAAAATTTATTCATAATTTTCTAATCTGAACTGAATGCATGATTGTTGAGTAAAAGTACACAAACTTTGAACTAATAGAGTAAATTTATGGAATATATAAAGGTGAGACGACAACTATTGAGAATCTTTTGAAAAAATGACTAAAGGTGTGATATTTATCAGCTCATTAAAATGTTATTTAATAAATTAATTGTCAAATTTGCAGCTGTAATTATTTTCTGTGTCAGAAGCTAGTTTAAAAATATTACAAAATTCAGACATTTTGTTGTTTCCAGAAGGCTTTCATCCAAGTTCCCTTCTCCACTTTCTGCGAAGTGGTAAGGAATTCTTTACTAAGACGTAAGGCGGTATACTATAAGTTCGTATTGTTAGAATCATTTGAAGTCTTCCTGACGGTCTCTTGCATACTTTGTGTGTTTTAGAATTAAAGACCGATCAGTTGTCCGCATTAAGCACTTTAAGAAAATTTAGAAGGTGGAATGCACTAGTTTAATAATGCAATACAAAGTTCTCTTTCAAGGTTGATTAATTAATTTCCTTCAAAGGCAGAATACAATGCCTAAAATCATCTTGACAAAAATGTATAGAGGCAGTCAATCTCGACACTGAGGTTAATAACAAGTCATATTTTCTACCATATAAGTGGCAGTCTAGAATATTAAAACTCGGAAATACAGGATGAAGTCCTGAATTTTGGGAAAATTGTGGTTAGCGCAGCCGACATCTGTTATAAAACGCTGAAAGGCCATCAGAGTGAGACTTGCTCTGCCATCCGACTTCCAGTTTCCCGCCTGAAAACCATGAACCCGAAGTGTCCATCTAATCCTTTTTTAGTTGCTTCCTCAAAATTATAGATCGGAATAAAAGTTAAACAAAACCAAAATAATTGAAATCATAAAAAAGATGTGGAATAGGTTAAGTTACGGAAAAGGTGAAAACTATTAAAGATTTAACTTGAATTTCAATTATTTATTAACTTTGTTCTGATAAATTTTCAACGGGAATCAAATAAGAATTTCTCTGATTTAAATTTGCACAATTTATAAGAATTGGAAATCATTTTGATGCTTTTCATCAGTTTATTTTCTAAATTTCATTGCGAGATGATGTCCTTTTTTAAATAGCGAAGACTGCAGCATACGTTTAAGGTTAAATGATTTCAATAGAATCAGGTGGAGAGCACTTTTAGAAAAAGAGAAGATGAAACTGCTGGTGGTTGAAATTTACACTTTCGTGCAACAAAGCAAATAAACATAGTATTAACCTTGGTCTTTATTTACTTTCCTTCGACTTCTATCATCGACTCAATTCGATTCCAAAATCGACTGCTACCTCTTATCAATTGGTCTTTATTGATGTTCCTCATTGCTCGGCTATTGGTTCCATCAGAGAGGATTTAGTGTTTTAATGATTCCTATTATGCTCCCTTTCAACCACGCTCCACCCCACATACAATAATCCAGAGGAGTAAGCTCTGGTGATTAAGGAGATGGCCATAAATTTGGTGTGGCATGATGATGAAAATTCTTCATCATCCATCCAATCCTGAGTTTCAAGAGCTTAATGGGATAGAGCCGAATCTTGTTGGAAGACATAAGGGGGTCTTCCTCCATTGGCTACACTGTCTATCCAAGGCGGCTTAACAGCGATAGTGTGAAGAGTCTCCACATAGGCATCTGCATTTGCATTGACTCTAAGACACGTGGGAAGATTGACGAGTCATGATGGGCCACTCGCCCCTTCACTGTTCTTCACAATACCGAAAACCATCATTGTTGCTTAGCTGGAAACTTCGTGTGCATACATAATAGTTGGCACTTCAGTGGGTCGCCTAGCACATGACCAGTCATCTACCATTTCTTCCATTAACTTTTCCATCATGCTGGAAGTTTTTCGGTCAGAGAAAACCAAACCCACTCCTCTTCTTCTGGCTGCTTCAATTTCTTTAAGAGTCGTTTTGCACACATTAAACCATTCTCTTGAGATCTTTTTGTCCACACAAACTCACATCGTGTGAGAAGAACCTACGAGAGTTGTATCCGAGGTCCTGATGAACAACATTCCTTATATATTGATGTTCCTTAGGACACTTGAAGATCTTCAGCAAGAGGTCGCGCATTGACTTCCCCCGATTTTTGTCCATCATACCATGCCATGCGATGCCATGCACTCTTCTCACAAACTCAGGTCTTCCGAGTGATGAGTTGGTAGAGCGTTGACAAAACTCATTTCTCTTCCTTGTGCTGACCTATTCGCCTCCATTGTTGCTATTCATCCACCTCCTTTCTAAATTAACAAACGAAAGTGCTCATTAATGCTTAGCAGCCGAGGATGCTAATAATGACAGTCAATTTGACTTCTCTGTAAATTCAAAAACCGAAGTAATCTGAGGAATGCAGCTGGAATACATTTTTATTAGAAAGCTATCAGAGTAGTAGAAGACTTGAAGGATAACTCTCTATGCATTTTCAGAATTACCTTTTTTTCGCATTTTCCACGATAATACCTCAGTTTTTCCGCCCACGAAGTTGGAGCGACCTCATTTAT
>CAADRB010000047.1:38224-84458 GCA_900708905.1 Hymenolepis diminuta | reverse complement strand
GTTGCTGTCGTAATTTGTTAGCTGCAAACCGTTGGTTGTTATCTAACCCCAACAGACTAATGGTAAGGTGGTTCAATGGTGATTTGATGCATTTTAGTCCAAGTTAGCCCATCATAGTAGTACTTTCCGAATTAATATAATGTAACGATGCAATAATTTTAATTACAAAATATTAGATTTTTATTATTATCCAAAACTAGCTTTATATTTTACGTATTATTATGTCATACTGAAAAGAAGTAAATGTTGTGAATATATACATTAATAATTTGGCAATCATTAACTAAGTATTGGTGAATGTACGCAATATATTTTGAAAAAATATTACATTTGTAGCGGATGCTACACCAATAAGTCTTTTTGCTACACCTAAGTAATCCTCCTAAGCAGTCCGAACAGCCTCTAGCAGAGTCCTCTATTATCAATTCACTCTCAAATTAGCTAAGCTATGCCCAAAATGGTAAGAACCGGTAAGATGCTGAGTGAAGAGGGTTTATTGCCCACTTCGTTGTCTCTTTTTATCAATGCTTAGTCATTAAATACAAAACCATGCTGGGCTGCAGGGATCTTGATTGCTGATTGGTTGGAGAGGTCTCTGCACACACGCCGCGCTTGATTTCAACGCGACCGGTTACATGTCCGCACTTCCCGTGGTGAGCTCTAGCGCACGTGATTCAATCAGCCTTGTTAGCTTTGCGAACCCCACATATACATATATATATGGGTATGTGTATACTGAACGTGTATAAAACCAATAAATCAACGTTAAGGGAAACTTAAAAAATATATAGCATGTATCATTTTTACTTGCAGATAAAGTGTGTTCTCCTTCCTCTCCTAATCCATTACATTTTGCTGTATAAACCAGTCACGAAGTTCGGAACTTAATTTGTTCCCGATTCTAAATCACTCGGTAATATATATTCGCATCACTGCATTTGAAATGGGCTAAGCAGCAATGCAGAATTCAAAAGGAATTTCAAGTAGAAAATGTCCGACAGATGGTGGCAATTTTGGCCTCAAAAGAATTGATCTATAAGATTTTATGTTTAACATTTTATTTTACACTTTAGTAAATTAATTTTAGCTTTTATTTAGTTAATTTTCTTTGCATTTTCAAGATACAATTGTGTTCGACGGACACAAATTGGAAGATTTACAAATTTCTAACATTATTTTAAAATAAATAATATTTTCACAATTTACACATGTTAAAGCGTAAAATTAAAGCCATTATCGATTAAGAAAATATACTTTTTTCATTTTAATTCATTTTTTATTCATTATTGAAAATATTTGAATTTGAAAACTATGTATTTATATATATTTGCTTTTAAATTGAAAGAATTTCACATGATAGATAAACTACAGCCATCTATCATTTAATATACATGTCATAAAAATTTTTCAACAGATCGTTCAATAAGACTAAAATGAGTGTCTGTTTGATCAAATTCTGATGTACTCAAGGATTCAACATCAAAATTATAGGCAATTGGATTGGTTGAACAACACTAAAGTCACATCAGAGAAAAGGTGCGATTCCATGTTGAGCATAAAGAGGGAGAAAATAGAACTGTACTATTTACAGCCTTATCATTACCAAAACATCCAAGTGATGACTTACTTTGCCTTCGACGTTGAAATAGTTCTAAAAGCATAATCAACTTCTTCCGCCCAAACTCCGTAAGGCAAGTAATATTTTGCCGCATTTATCACGATTAAATAGCCACAATTTCCGCTTCCGTCATATTCGATATTTTGCTTTAAGATTTTGTAGTAATTTTAATCCCGTCAAATAAATCAACTCATCGCCGGGTAATATCTAATCTGCCTACCCAATTCTCTATTCCGCACATTCAAAAATCGTCACCAACATATGGTCCTTACTCGAATTCTTATTGGATACACAGTGGGTACATTATTTCTCTAAATAAATATTATCAGTTAATGGTCTACTGCCTATGAATGTGATTAATTTTAACTACCGCATAATGCGGCTTTCTTACAGGTTTATAAATTCCATCTTGTTTGCTATTATAACTCAATATATTGTCATGATTCTGTTTCTTTGCTTGAATGCAATATAATACTTATTCCTCTAATGCCGGCGAAGCTTACTAGAGAACACTGTAATATTTTAATGCACCTTCGCTCAAACTTTAAAATTTGGCGCTCGTTTTTGTAGCAAAACAAAATGACAATATTTCAAAAATCAGCGTAGGCTGTATTTTGTACATCTGCCTAAATTAAGATAGGAAAGTCACAATCAAATAGCGGTAACGGTGATTGTAATAGAATATAAAGTAAGGGACAATGAGGGTTGTGTTTTGGAAGTCAACGAGATATGTGTTTTGAGCATGCGGTATGTGAATTGATGCGACATTGAAAAAACTACGGAACATACATAATTGAGAACTGAATACTGTCCGGTTCGGTATTATTGATTGCGCAGTAGTTAAAATTCGAGTAAAGCCACATCTAAAATTTAACATTGTTTGGGTTCAGATTTGAAAAGGTCTTGAAAACACTCCTGAAATTAAAATCGGAATATTGAAGTCAGCGGAGAATTGTGAAAGAGTCATAATTGCAATGAAAGTTTTGGCGTAAATATCCATAGAGGAATTAAATGAATTTAAACTTAATAGCAAAACCAAGGATTTGATATCATTAAATAAGGAATTAATGAGTTGGTTCAATTAAAAAGACGTTTAGAAATAGATACGATTGTAATTTTATCACATTTGGAATTTAAGATTAGCTTAAAGTGGTTATAGCAACTCAACTGCAAAAAACTCGAACACTGAAAACTCTTGTGCGGTATCAACAATAGAAGAAATAGGTAGTAATTGTCTGCTGTTATATTGGCGGGGAACAACTTAAATGTTCGCCTGCATCTTCTTTGAGTGTAAATGCTAGAAGAAGTGAGAATTATTTTCCCGCTCCCAATATTTCTCATATAAATAAAAATGTAATTTCTTTATTTATTTCCTCATTGATAAAAGAAACTTGGTAATTATGCCTATTTTGTTTAAGTCGATACCGATGGAGAGCGGAGTTTCGTTAATACACTCGTGTTGACTATAACGTGACTTGTGATCTGCCGTGGGTTATTAGCTTCTGCGTTAAGTTGCTATATTGCCGAGTTTTCTAGATTGTTGGCTCTGCGAGATTACTACCAGGACTTCTAGTTTGGTAGGTTATAACAGAATTGTTGACACAGGTCAGATAGACTCAATCGAAACTGCAAAAATTGCAGCCATTGTTCGATGGAACAAATGAATTTATCGAAACCTGATAAAGACCCAGAAGACTACATTGAGAATGTTGGTAAGTTTCATTATTAACCCTCTGTAGGTGAAGTATTTGCTACGCGGTATGCTCGGAATCGGGATATTTATGAAAATCGAATGACAGGATTACCGAACGAAACGAGGATCAGCACGCCGCTCTGGAAGTCCAGCGAAAGTGACCACGGTCTCCACCTGGTCTATCACCTACTACTCTCGCCGAAAGATTAGACATTTAAGGGGACGATCGAAAAGTGCGAGAAGGCGTTTTAAGTGCCTAAATTTGGCCATACGCGAAGGTGAAGATATTCATAACTATACAGTCATTGTGAATCCCATGTGCAATGCATTCGGGTGCCTTGTATTCATTCAGGGTCCTCATCCAGCCTGTTATGTGGAAATTCGCTTGAAATTATTGTCTGTTTTACAGACAACATAAAATCTCCCTATTATGTAACAGATAAATGTTACACTATCTGGTGGATGAATACAAATTTTGGAGCCTCATCGCCTGCTCGAACATGATTGGAAGCAATGAAACCCGAACATGCCAAATCAAGAAACCTGAACTCGACCGATCGCCTGAAAATAACCCGATGCTGCAACCTCAGACACAGCAGACATATCCCAATAACCTTACTAATAAACCGAGGTGCCGATTTTGTGGCGGCTTCCACTTCTATATGAATCGTCCTTTCTTTAAACATCAGTGCCAGGAGTGCAATTCGTACGCGCGCAAGGGAGATTCTACCAGAGTAGTCTACGACGACCGTATACAGACTGCAAAAGAGGTCTCTATCAGGCTCAACGTAGCCGAAGCGCATGGCATACAAACCACAATCCAGGTTGATGTAAGTAGACATCGCTATGAAATCCTTTTCATTAATGGGATATTTCTTGAATTTCAGGCTGATACTGGGTTTGACATTACCATAGTTTCGAATGAGGCTTGGAAAACTCTTAGTAGCCCCAAGCTAGATACTGTTCCTTTTAAAGTATATAGTGCCTCTGGTGAAGCGATAAAATGTAAGGCAACTTTCAAAGGAAAAACCGTTGCCATTGTATTGTACGTGGCTGATCCGGATATCAATCGCCTCGAGTTGGTCTAGACTGACATGTTCAACGTCCTCGAGCCGAAAATCCAAAATGTAATCTGCCCACAAGTGCGAACAAAGGAGATGATGAAGCGATTCGCAACCGTGTTTGAGGACACTTTGGGATTATTTTCAAAACAAGCGGCAAGTTGTGTGCTTCGCTCGAAAAGACCAATACCCATTACGCCTATGAAAATGGTCAAGAATAAGTTGGTTCGTTTAGAACAGGTGGGCGTGTTGAAACCTGTTACATATTCGAAATGGGCTGCTCTAATTGTGGTGGTACGGAAGGTAAATGGGTCGACACGTATCTGTGTAAATTTTTCTACGGGATTTAACTCATTGTTGGAGGATGATCACCATCCGCTGCCCGTAATAGGCATACTTTTCACGATCCCAAATAATGGAAAGGCAAAATGGCAAAAAGGCAAAAATGGACCTTTCGGATACTTACCTTCAAGTTGAAGTGAAACCAGAGAGTCCTGAGCTACTAACAATTAACATTCATAGGGAGATTTTCCAGTATACGAGACTGCCTTTAAGAATCAAGCCAGCCCCAGCGATCTTTCAGCACATTATGAACAACATGATATTGGGCTTAGTGGATACCGCAGCTTACTTGGACGTCATCATTGTAGTTGAGGAATCAGAAAAGGGACTTCAAGGCCACGTCGAAAAACTCCTCAGGCGTATAAAATATATGTTTGCCACCTTCGAGCCGATAAATGCCAGTTCTTCCTAACCTCTGTTAAATTTCTTGTTCCATTTTTGATTCAACCGGTCATCGTCCCAATCCCGATGAAACCCGTGCTATTGTCAAGATGCTTGCTACGACAGGGTTGAGTTCGCTTCGCTCCTTCCTTGGTTTAATATCTTATTATAACTCTTTTTTACCTGCCTTGTACGAACATAGAGGCCCCCCTAACTAACTTCTGCACATGGATACACCGTGAGAATGGTCACCTGCATGCAAAGAGGCTTTTGAGAAACTAAAGTAGATTGCCGAATTCGGAGCTGCTGCTGACTCACTACGATCCAAGTCTGCCTATGGTTCTCACAGCTGACGCGTTCGGTTACGGAATTGGGACAGTCATCTCCCACACTTTTCCAGATGGTTCTGAAAAAGCCATCACAAATATCTCCCGTATTTTTACACCGGCAGAAAAGAACTATGGACAAATTGAAAAGAAGGCACTGGTCATTATATGTGCAGTAAAAAATTCCATAATTATATATATAGGGCAGAAAATTTACATCCCTATCGAAACACAAGCCGTTGTCGTCAATATTTGGCTCGAGAAAAGGAGTTACAGTGTATTTTCCAAATTGTCTTCAACGGTGGGCAATCGCGTTAATGAGTTATGACTATAACATCTAGAAGCAGAGAATGGACGATTTCGGCCAAGCTGATGGTTTATCTCACCTCATCGATAATCAGAGCGCGGAAAACGAAAAAACAGTGGTTGCGTTCGTGTCAGTCGAAAGGGATGTGCAACACATATTGCCGGAGTCCATTCGAGACAAGCCGGTATCAGCAGAGGAAAGTGGAAATGAAACGGAGAAAGATGCAGTCCTACAGCAAGCGTTAAAATTTATCCAATCCAAATGACCTTCATTCCCACCAAAAGGCAATTTACTTGAACTTTACTGTCGGCGAGATTCAATTACGGTAGTTAACTCTTGTTTAATGTTTTTGGATAAAGTTATTGCTCATTATGCCCGAGAAAATATGGTCCTGCAAAAATTTCACTCAAGTTATCCTGGAATAAGCCGGATTAAATCTAGAGCCAGAGGATACGCTTACTGGCAGGACATGGACAAGGATGTCGAATATCTCGTGTGTCAGTGCAGTGCAACAAATGCCACCAAACTTTAAAGAACCCCATTCGCCACGATCCCATACTATGGCTACAAACGGAAACCCCGTGAATCAGGTTACATGTCGATTTCGCGAGTCCAGTAAATAGTATTGGCTATTTAGTTGTTGATTCATATTCTAAATGGCCAGCAGTAGTACCACTAACCGTGGTGACTAGCGGCCCAACAATCGGAGCACTGGATTGAATCTTTTCGACGCACGGATTGCTAAAGACTTCGGACAATGGGACACAATTTACGTCAGTTGATTTTGAGGAGTTCCGTGAGCGACGATCGATCGAACACATCAGAACCCCCTCGTACCACCTCCAGTCAAATGGACAGGCAAAAAGAATCGCCGATACGTCGGGGGTAGCGAAATTTAGTACTATTCCATTATGACGATATTAGATTGAATGCTATTTAGAACACTTTTCAAGTATAATGTTACGACTTTACAGCCGGAGGCATGTGAGTTTTAAGGTTCTAACAGAAAATCCCTTAGAGAAACCCTGCCGCAAAACTTCAAATATGAAGATTGAATCTATCGACAGGTCTTCACAGAGAGGATGACATATTTTCAAAAGAGCTTTTGAAATCCCATATTCCAGAAGTATGTGCTCCCAAATCTGCATAAACAAAGATGGGTTAAGATGAACTCAGTCTGATGCTAAACTGATATTCAGTAGGAAAGAAGGTGAAAGTTGAATGATAATTGTTGCAAGAATTCTCTTCCTCCCATTATTGAAATCAACTACAAATAAACGATGTACGCAAAGGAGAGACTATGTATGTAAATTCTCGATGTCAAAGACTCCTTGGAAATAAGTGTACGATAGGAAGATGCTGACAGATCGATCATCACAAACCCAAAGATGATCTGTCAGGTGGTAGATTTCTTTTTCCGGAAGATGAGTGCCCCAATAATTATGCGAATAGAGGACGGCTCCAAGGTCATATGAAGTGCCTATTTTAAGTTATGATGAATCTCACTTATTAAATTTCAAGAGTAACTGGAAGCGATCGTCCCTAGAAAATTTCCAGATAATTGATTCTACTCACACATTCATACACAGGAACCAATAAGTGATAAATTTTATTAACATTAATTAAAACTACACAGAAAACTAAGTTCAAATGTAAATAAATATAAATTTATCTCAGATAATTTTAATGGCCACCCAAACGAAGTGTTGATAGTTTGGGCCAACATACATCAGAAGCAATTTAGCTTCAGTTAAATAAAAAATGAATTTCCTCAATTATCTAATTGAAAAAAGGGGGAGAGATTTTGTCCAAAAGACTCGAAATTTTAATTTTTTTTAGGTAAGGAATAGCATATGCTTTTGCTATCTGAGAAGATACTTAGCGGCAACACCCTTTGAATCAATCTCCATTTTGTGAGTCAGATCAACTCTGTGATTTCAATCTTTAATCGATTATAGTATTTTTAACCAGAATTTAAATACAGGACTAATATTGCTGTTGTTATGCCTACGTCTTATTAATGTGAAATAAGTTTTACAAGTTTTTTTCCATCACATCTGGAATGAGGATCGATTCTTCAATTTTAACAGTTCTCTAGAGTTAGGGATTCCCACGTATTTTGAGTTTATATGTGTGCAAGTTCATCCCTCTCTTTCTTGAACCTACTTCAGATTTTGAAAGTGCGTTGTGCAGCATATCGCCACAGAGTATATATTCTCATATCAAGAAGATCCATTTATGTGTTTTCTAATTACATTTTTGTGTTTCCGCATTTATTTTACCATGCTGGACCTATACAAATTGCGTCAGTTTAAAAAGATATATGCGTTTTAGCAACGTTACATCGGTCTGCATTTTATAAATCATGCGGTTTTAATAACAAATAATTTTGAAACGCGCGTCAAAATTTATTGATTTTGTTGTGTTAAGCGTTACGTGTGACACTCACGTGAATTTTAAAATAAAACCAATTGGCCTTATGTCCTTGAACTTACTTTGTATACAGTAAAATTATATTTAATATATCACGAATACAGCAATTCGCTTTTTCCATCCATATTTTAAAAGACTTCATTGAATTAATGCTAAACAGTGAATTTCGCAATTAAAAATATATCATAAGATATGTTTTCATTGATGTTAAAATGATATGTATACTGAACGAAATACCAAGTCCGACAAACGCTTTTGTTATTAGAAGAGGAATCAACAGAAATAATTTGCTTTTTGACCAAATCCATCAACTTTTCGAGCCTTACGTAATTTAGATTGTTATGAACATTTACGATGCTGACGACTTGCACTAGCGATATGGTGCAACGGTATCCGGGAGAGGTACCGAAAGTCAAATACTAATTCTGGTAGAATAGCCGCATGTGACGCAGGTTCCACCAAAAGCAAATTCATTTGGAAGGGAAGTCATAAATAAAATAAAATAAAAATAATTATATATATATATATGAAAATCTAAAAAGGTTCAAATTTTAAACGGCTTTAGCCTCAGAGTTCTAGGATATATCCTACAACTGAATTGCGAAAAAGTATATAATTTTAAAAAAACAAGTGCTAGAATCAGTGAAAATTTGCGTTATTCTAAAAGTGCGCCTACACACCGATTATTGGCTCACGTTCCCCAAGCGAATCAGGATAACTTGACTAGACTGAATTGAACACATTTTCACCACTATACAGCCTAACTCAGCCAATCTCTCAGTGTCCGAAACGCATCCCGGTTTCCTTAAGCTTCGCACAAGCTCTTTATTCTCACTTTCTCACCATATCGCAATCTTCATTCCTTTCTCACCCGCATTCCTATCTCTGTTGCACAATATACTTTGACCTGTATTCAACTTTTGACCTTCTGGTTTCGAAAAGATGGTTGTCGGTTTGGGGGAGACATCGATGTTAAATATAATGTACATGCAAAAGCCTATTATCATATTGTTTTTACCTTATTAGCAGTTATACTGTGAAATGTTAAAAAGTGTAGCATGTCTATGGGTGAATGTGTTGGTAATTCTTCACTCCCTTAAATGAATGACAAGTCATCTCAAAACCTCGTTACCGTAGGAAGAGACTAAAAACATTCACAACCGAAAAATCACCAATTGGAGTTATACATTAATTTAGAATCCTATTCTGTCACTTTATAAGCAAAAAAACCGTGAGAGGAATGATGGTCTCTTTCTGCTCCATATTTCATTTTTTCGCATCTCGAGGCTCGCATTAGCATGTCTGACTGAATTTTTACCAGTTTACTAGAATTAACAAGATGGCTAAAAAGAGCGGCTGGAAGCACACATTTGTATTTCGAACATTCTGGATGTTTATCTGCTGTCTTATGACTGTTTTATCATGGTTCATTTAAGTGAATTGGAAACTCCCTGACGCATCGCTATTGTACATTACTGGCATATTTTTGTTCTTCCTGCATCAGGTTCGGCAAAAATGTTTAATGGAATGACTTATTATTCATTTTAAGAGGTTAAATAGTTCACAATTGCTTACCAATGCGAAGTGCATTAGTGGTATAGGTATTAGAATTCATCTCTATGAAATTGAAAGTTAAAGCAGGTCTAATTCTAAGTAAAGCTACCTTGGGGGCTCCAAATAATTTGGCTTGATATGCCCGCATAGAACTAATGATCTTCCCAAGGCTAATATGAAAAATAATCTTTAACGGGTGAGAAGACCAAAGTTGAGTTGGACAAAAGCGTATTGCACAATTGTGAATGGGACGAGGAGTAGGAACAGGAATTGGGGGGAAAGAGGCGTCGGTACCGAGTGAGACAATCCAGATTGGGAACAGAATAAATGAAATACAATAGAGCCATTAAACGATTTCGCTTTCTATGTTCATGGACATTTAGGGTAGATATGAGCCAGTATGGACGCAAAACATAGGGACAGAGCGAACCTATGAATAAATATCCGCATGAATTCGTTATTGACCTGCGCATACCTAGATACTAGAATAATCAACCGTACCGAGCAAAATTATTCAAAGGAGGACAGCAGAATCCGAGTTCCTTATTGAAGAGCTTGAATAACCGTGCATCCTTGTTCTTCCTGCTAAATAACCGAATGACTTGTTCACTTTGAATAACCAATAAAATATCGAGTAAGCTCCTCTTCAAAAAAAGCAAATTTTAAATACAAAAAATTTTTATTTATTAATTAAAAGCCTTTCCTTATCAGTACATTTACACACAGAGGGCCTATATCAAGGCATAAATTTATATTTCATTTTAATCTGTTGATCGACACCACTAATCAAACAATCAATTTGCCACGGCTGTCGTCATCACAGAAGTATTCACAGGTGCAGCACTTCCAATTTCTTGTGAATTTTGAGAAGGGAGGGCTCTCAAACCAGCGAAGATTTGGCCCAAATCCACCATGGCGAAGGCTGATTGATCCAGGTAACGTCGAATATGACGTAGGCCTGATTCCAGAGTCTCACGAACTATCGGCAACAGATGTGCTAAAAGAAATATATGGAAAAAGTTAATATTAATGGTATAGAGAAGATGTAAATGCATAAATACTTCTAATACACCCAGACATCTGCGCTCTAAATGACCAAACGATTCCCTAGAAGCTGGGTTCTCAATGCTATTCAAACACGAAGAGGTAAAGGTTACTAGAATTTGGGAACTTTGCTCGTAATAAATCCGTTATTTTATTTCGTTAGATTTCACAATGTCAAAATAGTATTTAATTTTAACGAGTCCTGGAAATCTTCTGAGGTATAAAAATTTAAGAAATCTATTTCTTTAGAACTGATAGACAAATTAAAAAACAATAAATAGTAAGCCATGGTGAAACATGTGCCCACCTAAAAGTACAACGAGTAAGAAGAATTCGGAGTAAAATCCACCACCTCTTCATAGCATAGTGGCTAAATAATATTAACTAATGAAAATTACTGTCTTCAAATGTCACTGTACTTAAAATCGATAAACGAACAATTTCCGAATTTCAGTATGACTCCTAGTAGGAAACCGACAAAACGAAACTCAAGGCTACAGTGTTTAGATTTAGTCTCAGAATCAACAATTCAAGCAGATTATCTCAAAGTCATCATTAATCTTTAGCAATATGCGGGCGCGCGAAGTTTGACAGCTATTTGGGAAATAAACTGTTATAGGCTCGGTGATGTTTTAATCAAAAATATGAAGACGGATTTTTATGGAGTGATCGCATAGATTATAGTGGTAGAAACTAGACTTACTAGTATTACAAGAGTGTACAAAAGGCCTACTTCACAAAGAAGTCTTATGAACATCAATAATCAACATATTGTCCAATTCCCCTCTCAAGAATCTTGTAAAATATTTTCAACAGAACTTGATCAATTGATTTACCTTGCATTCGCATGAAAGACCTAATATTATCAATATCTGTTTTCTAACTTATAATTAGCGAATGTAGAGTTCACATTTTCACAACCTAGATTCAAAAAACAGCGTCCAAAATGCAACTTCAATTATTACATCTAGCATAGCAGTGGGATTGCGCCAGATATTTGAAAAAGATGCAACCACCTACAAGGAGAATCCTGATCAGCCATTTTCTTCTCTCTTCT
Source organism: Hymenolepis diminuta (assembly GCA_900708905.1). NCBI lineage: Eukaryota > Metazoa > Platyhelminthes > Cestoda > Cyclophyllidea > Hymenolepididae > Hymenolepis > Hymenolepis diminuta. The sequence continues at coordinate 72,642 of CAADRB010000047.1, read as the reverse complement.
CGCATCACCTTCATAAGGCGGTAGAAGCAGATGTCTATAGAAGAGCAATTGCCTATAAAGCTGAATCTCTGAGTATCGTGGTCTCATCACGCTATGTCCAGCACCACAAAGTGGACATAGGGGTTGATGCTGATGCTGTTGGACGCCTGTGGACACCCAAAGGCCATCTGAAGGGGCGCCGGCAGCTGCCACTGGGGGACAGGAGATTGCCCGAGTGGCCAGGGCACACGTGGGGTCCTCGCAAACTAGAGTACCAACCTCATAGGCCGTGATGTGAGCTCGAGCTTGAAGGAGTAGTGCATTGATAGCTGCAGCTGCATGGCGTGAGGTGGAGAGTAGATTTTTACCACAATCCGGACACTAAGGATACAGTTAAATACATCGAGTAAGTAGAAATGGAAAATGTGTTAAAATTCTATAATAGTAGAGTAAATATTCGTATTAAGATGACACACAAAAACTGTGTTTGCTGCAAAACCAGACAGGAACTTTAAAGCATCACTCAACGTGTGTAGACTAAGTCCCATAAATCCAAAGATGAAGGAGCGGCATCACCATCCAATGTTTTGAAATCGGTAGCTAAAAAGGCAAGTCCTCCAGTACCTCATGAATGTAAACCAGCAATTTAAATGCCAATTGTCAGAAAGTTCACAACCAACAAATCTAACCTGAAATAATAAGACTTAAAAGAAATGAGGAAAGCTACTTTAAGGACAAAAATTCTGGAGATGTTACTTTAAATAGAGCTAGATGAGTAATAAGATTTCCTCTATTAGAAAATGGAGATATCCAACAGGAAATCTGTTCACAAACAAAGCTCCCCTATGTAATAGTAGCAATTTCTTCAACGTGCAGAGTTTAGGTTTTGATTTAACTTAATTAAATACATCGTTTGCATAGAAAATTAAATGAGGGCTAATAAACATGCGATGATATTGTAGTATTATTATTCTAATAACACATGGCAGTAAAGAGTAACGAAAAGCATCTGAAAATGAGACGCAGCAAGATAGACAAATAATGAATGGAACAGAGGAGTCGAATAGCGGTAACTAATGAAGATAGAACATCAAGAAACTTTAAAATTTGGATTCTAGAAGCAGCTCAAAACGGGAATTCGACGAACTCCCAGTTAAACCACGGAGACTTGTTCGAACCATTAGTTTAACCATATGCATAATTTTCCGCTGAATTACAACACCGTCAGCCGATCAATTTCTAGTCGATAATCATAGGTGCACATCCAGTGATCTGGGTAGCCAAACGTACTGGTTATTTCTGTTCAGTGGGATGGCAGAGTACGAGTTTCTCATAAGAGTGTCTGCATGATATCTTTTCTTAAGGACAGTAAATGGTTATTTCATACATAACCGTATTCATTTAGAGAGAAACCAATATTCACAAGTTAAACTAGCACTGGGAAGTGAATTCAATGCAAGACGAATAAGTAAACTAATAATATATTTTAAGTAACATTGAACTATAGTAATTGAAATACTTCAAATCGATATCGACTTAAACACGTGCATCAGTTTCCTATAAAAGGTAAGGATGAATAGAATGAAACTAATAATATCCATTCAAGTGCTTCCAGCGCCTTCCCAAAATGGGAACAGTACCTATAGGGTACAAGAAGACTTTTAAGAAAGTAAACAATAATCTTTAAACTTCAGTCATACAGGTATTTATTTGGGATAGCACCAATATTCTCAAGTTAAACTAGTATTGTGAAAAGGTAACAAATCGAAATGCTTTCAAATATTTCCTCAGTGCAATGCAGTAATTTAAATGAGAAAAAATTATTACGTCAATTGAAATACTTTAAATCGATACCGACTTAACCAAATGACTCAGTTTCCAGAGAAGGCAAATATGAACAGAATAAACCAAATACTGAGTATATGAACTAATGGAGTCACTAGCAATGATTGACATTACTTGCTTATCGTTGGTCTCCTAGATCTCCATTTAGAGATGCTATAAAACTCGCAAATTAATCATTGATACTCACACATAGAAGTCTTCATACTGAAAAGACATAACTTACCACCCAAGTTGCAAGACCGGCTTGTGTGAATGGAGAAGCTCGAATCAGTGCTATTCCTTGGCACCGTTTTCCATCCCTTAGTGCTGTGCAGGTGATTGTCAACGGGTCCGCATCATTTAAGAAAGCACCTTGGAACATTGAACCACTATCCGAAGCCTATTTATGAAATAAATGATTTTGAAGTGTGTTGGTGAAATGATATAAGTTGATAAGACTGGTCATTCGACCCACCTCTTGCAAAGCGTCCTCATCAGCGCCACCGTTACCAGCGGCTGAAGCAGCCATAGATTTTCGATACGACGCAGAATCGAGCCCAAGACAATCAGCAATATGAGCTGGAGAAGTTCCTTCAATGGGAGCTACTAAACGTGAAACAACTGGGTGAATTTGACTGGCCAAATAGTAGTGAACATCCACATTCAGTTGCCTAGCCTCCTGGTTTTGGGATTCCTCGTCATTTTCTGGTGGTTTCTTTCCATAAGACAATTCAGCAGGTGAGTAAGCTCTTTGGACTGCTGAACGTGTTGTTCCATCTTCACAAATGATGTATTCCACAGTGTCACCAGCTCGGAAACAGTGACCACCACCAGATCCCGTTTGGCGATTAAAACGAAGAGCTACTTGCACATGAGGTTGACATTTGGCATCGGGATAATCCTCTGGGTTCTTTGTCAACATCTTGAAAATGAATTTAAAATCGTGTGTTTTATCTGTTCAAGTTAATCAAAATTTTCTTAGAAAACCAAAGAAATATGCAAATTGAAAACGAACAAACTATGTTTGACCCAGCACATTAAAGAGAAACTCACACTCTACCGACTCCCTTTTTTGACCAGAAGTGCAATTTGCAACCCACATCACTGAATCTGCACCAATTAGTATTGATCTTGTGACCTCTGCCTCACAGACATGACTAATCTTCTTAAAACTGCTCTGAAGCACTTGCCGTTATTATTAACCATTTTACAGAACAAATCAAAACTTTCTCCTTTTGTGATGAAGATAACGTCAAGGTCAATTCTGTTGTATACTAGCTATATAATATATTTCAAATAATCTTCTGAACCGTCTACATTACTTGTCTCTCAAAAAAATTTTCAAAACTGCAAAAAAAGGCACAAATATCTAGAACAAATGCTGAGTGGCGTATTTGTCTTTACAATATCAATGAAGCCGGACGCACCCTAAATCAACTTCTATTTCCTCCACCACTTAAAAAGAATGTCACTTTCACAACGAATAAGTTGACGACAATAACATCTAGGTGCAGACACAACAAAAAGGCCGGACCACCAATCAATCAGGAGTAATTAAAGTTCTCTTTTTTTCCCATAAATTGATTTACATTGATGTGATATAGATTGGCGTGATACTTAAACTTACATGATTAAAGAAAATAGTGATATTAAGCGATTCCCTATAAATTTAATATATGATGTCGGTATGCAGACGATAGCATAGAGCATATTTGAAGGTCAAAGAGTATTTTGTCTCAATATGAGCATCTCCTATGGATAGGGTTTAAGTTTCCCACCATTCCTATCAATGTGCAGGTGAATGGTGCTACTGAGAGCTTGAGGGGTTAGTCTGGAAAAGAAATTGTCCAGTGGTGGAGAGACCTTCATAATTTAATAGTATGAAAAGGAATAACATTCTCATAAATGCATCTTTGTAACATTAGTAAAATGTCTTCCATTGACTACCCAAGTCTCTTCTCTCCTTAATTAGAACAGACCCTAACAGTATACTTAAAAATTCCAAAAACAGCGTTAAAGACAACTGGCGTGTAAAAACTATCAAATCGCATTATTTTCATTCATTTAACCTGTTTTTAAGTTTGAAATAGAAAACACAAACTGTTCCTCTGGATAAAGAAAAAAATAGTGCTTTTGAAAGCGGCTTTTCGAAAATTTCTTGAGGCGAATTTCTAGTAAACAATTTGAGAACTGTTTGTCTTGTATTAACCGCACAACAGCTTGTCCTATTCTGTTTTGATCCCTTATGAGCAACCCGTAACGATTCGATAGAATTCTGTAATCATCATCGGTCTTTACTGTGAAAACCACTTAAGTGATACTACACAGAGGATTTGAAACCTACTTTTGGGAGAAGGGCCTACATTAAAAAGGTAAATAATCCTTTGCATATTACGTGAAGAGGATACGGATTCCATAAAGGGAACACGACTAAGCACATACACGTAGAAAGGCGTAATAAAGCTGGAAAACAATACATCACTTGTTATTTAGTCAGAATATGAAGCGATTTAAATCCGTGTGACTTACTGCCGACTTGATCACATGCCGCCCTTAATATCAATCTTTATTTATGTGGCGTCACATCTAGTCATCATTACTCATTTCTTCGCATGTCCCATCATGTGCACAGACGCTTGCTCATACTTTCCATTGGCCAATGCTTGGATGCATACACCTCGTCAACTTTTCTACTCCACTTGCCATATAAAGTGCCTTCAGAGTATTGATGCATTCCCGTTAAAATGCCTCCAAACGATCGTCACCTGACACATACATCCGGACAACATCCCTACTTCATTTCATTATTATATAATTTGATACATTCTTGGGGTATTCAATACTTCGGTGTTCTATTCTATTGAGTTGTTACTGTTTGATTCTAATACAACTGTTAAATAAGTTATTAGCCAGTTAAAACTGTAAATATTTTTAATCCGCCCCTGGAACGAATACTTTTAAATACTACATCGTCAAAGGACGTTATATTGCAACTCCTCACTCAATCCACTACAACAACCTTTCGATGTTTAGGTCTTGGCAAAGCGAAAACTCAGACTGTATTGATGTAAGGCAGTTCCAGAAAATGAATTATTCCCATGATTATTTATCAAGAAATGATTTCTCTCTTCGCTCTCAAGCTTCAAGAATGCTTCAAATCACAATATCTTTATTTAAATATCGTCTAACTTCCCTTCAAGAATTTAATAAAAACCGATACACGCAACTGCCAGTACTATTAAGGGGAAAAACAAATTGCGACAGTTAAAGTAAAGGCCATAATAGTACTTATCTCACCTTTGTAATGACAAAGTCAGTTTTCGGCAAGCTACCATCCCGCACCTGCTGAGCCACATTTCTCAAATGATCATGAATAGTCTGTATCACCGCTTCAGATGTAGTCCGACCTGAGAGCAGAGCATTGACACAGAACTTGCCCACTTCCGCAGCCAGTCTACACCAATCTCTTCTCACAATATCCAACCCCTTCATCTCAGCTTTGGTTGGCGGTGGGGGTAAAGCAGCTAGCTGATTTTGTGGCTGCAGTTTCAACCACTCAGCGTATTGAAGTGGATGAGTGATTGACAGAGCGGCGTACTTCTTTTTGGCTAGAAGGAGCATTGCTGCAAAAACACCGTCTGTATCTAGCTCTACGAGGCGGTAACGACGATTAACTTCATGTTTAACACGATCTCCGATAGCCAATGCAGATAACAGATCTGTCGAGTTGGTATTGACCATGATTGAATCTGTATCACCGTATATAACCTATTAAAAACAGAAATGTAATCAAGTCGAAGAGGGTATATTGTATCCAATACTTCCTCCTAAGGTCAATGATAAAATAAACATTCGCAAATATCGACTATACTTAGATACTAAAATACTAACGATCTCTTAAACTGTTACGGCCTTTTGAACCCTGTGACTTGCATAATTCACATTCTGTTAACAAGGTTGTACGAAAAGTGGTCTAAATAAGTCTTATTAAAGAACATTTTATAGATAAAGTAGGTTAACGAGAAAGGGTATAAAATCGATAACATTTTACAATGTGAATTTGAAAAGATGCCGTTTCAAGTAAGCAGGGAAAGTTAAAAAATTCAAAACAATTTGGCAATTAGCGGGAAGCTTATTTCTGTTTTTTTTTCAAGACCAGTTTGTCCTTAGTAAAAATGACCTTAAAGAATAATTTAAAATACTATCTACGTTAAATCTTAATCATCTTTGATTTATGATTTTAAAACCTTATAGAAGTATCTGGGTTAATACCGCTAATATATGAGCAACATTAACAAGATTTTGGCATGATTATACAAAATGTATGTCGTTAGAGTTAGAAAATAGAAAGTAAAAGATGCCCCACAATTACTTAAATGAAATATTTTTCCACTCTGCTCATTATCGTCACATGTATTTTGTGCAAAAAATAGGCACTTAAAGGTGGAAACTCAAATCCGACAATTCTTCTGTATTTGTGTGTAAGAAATAGCAAAAAATTAATCCAAACGAGAGAATTACATCAAGCTTCATGCTCTCAACGAGTTCTTTGGTATTCACCAAGAGAGCGCGACCTAAGCCTGTAACAAGAGCAGCAAGACCACGAGCACAGAAGCGAGAAGCCCCAAAACCAAGACAACCATAGACAGAGTTGGCAGTTAGTTTCAGAGCCTGTTGACGAATGTTCCATTGCGTTACTTTGGTAGTATCGTTTGCAGAAGCGGCAGCAATCAACTTCTTCACTTCTTTCCGACTTTCAACCAAACGTCGAACTTCGGTTGGTAGGATACCTGGAGCGCGGGAAGTTGGAAGGTGTTGAGAGTTTTGAGAGGGTTTTGAACCACTGGTTTGGGTTACACTGGATATCAATTCGGAAATATACATGTCTTCGTTGTCAGTCTAAATAAAGGCAATTAAAAACGGTCAGGTACTAATTTAAACGGATTCAAACTACTCACAGTCTCAGACTCAGTATTATCTTTAGCAGCAAAGAATGAACGCTCCATAGTGGTAAAGCACAAGTTAAACTCTTGGATAATCGAAGGATACAGAGAGTTGAAATCTAATAGTAGAATATACGTGTCATAGAAGCCTAAAAGAAAAGAGGAGGGTTATAAAGAAACATAAAATATAAATACCACTGAAATAGTAACCAGTACGCACCAACTTTCGGATCCAAAACAAGACCACCGGCATAGGCTGGTTTACGACGACCTTCGTGGAGCTCATCTTGAGGGTCACTAATGTCATCCTTAGTACCTCGACCACGCTGAAGACGTGTCGAAGGAACTGGTTCGGGTGGAAGGTAACTCTGTTCAGTGAATGCGTGGAGAAGTAGAGCATCGTTACGTTCAGAACGACCACCAGCTAGAGTACGACTCAATACGTTACCACAAATAGAAGTGATTTGGTTGGCTAGTGGCATAACCTAAAATAAAAGTTAATTGGATCTGTTAATCCCATCTTAGTTAAATAAAAGTTTGTGCAAAATACACCACACTTGTTGACTTAGATCAACTCTTTCAATGGACCGATTTCATTCAAACAGGTAAATAGTTCTACTTTATTACTTAAGTATAAGCATTCAAAGCTTCGGTTATTTCAATCTACCGAAATTATTCTGAAAAATAAACCTAATACTATTTAATGTGGAATCGGTACCTTTAGGAACATTTTCAAGATTTTAATCTTTTAAATAAAAATGAAATTCATACATAAGACCAAAGTATTTGAAATGTAACCAATTGCATTTGCAGTGGTCCCTCGAACTGATTAGATTTTTGTATTCCTTCTCAGATTTAGAACACAGGTAATGTTCTAGAGAATCCACCTCTGTTTAATGAGTTGTCTGTTTAAACTATGTGAAACAGACCCTCCTCCCCATTTATATGAATAGAGTAAATGTATCCAACCTCTCTTCCGACTTCTATGGCCACATTGACTCTGGTAAAGGCTATAGACCATCATAGAATTTACAATTGGCAACTTAATGCTGTAGACATTCTAGTTAGCAGTAGGAAGCATCACACACGCGCAGCAACATGATAAACACCTCCCAAACAAGATAAACATTTTGGGAAATACAGTTGGCTACTATTCGCATCATATAGATTCTCCCTGAAAAGAAGCTTAGAGTTATTCGAGATTTGCTACACTTGTTTTACTATCAAGAAATGACCTCCATCATTAACAACTAAAAGGACATTATCCGGAAAACGACTTTCATTTTATAAGAAGGGTTTAAAACCAACCTGCAACTGATGAGCCAGCCTTAAAACCAGAAGAGCATCCGACAAGCAGAAATCAATAAGATCTTTTACTCCAGTGGCAGTAAGAAAAAGACATCGCAAATCCGCAGAATCCACCTCCAGGTCAACACCAGAAATGAGAGCCTCATCAATATCATCTGCTGCAACTGGCGCTTTTCCAGAAAAGAGAGCTGCAGTTGTTGAAGAAGAGAATTGACGGGCGACAGATGCCGGAACCTGGCGACGTGATTTGGCATCTCCGCCCAGAATTTGGAAAGTTAACTCACTGAGATTGTAGGTACGAGATCGTACCAACTCACGAGCTGAGATTCGGGTATCGCAAACTAAACGACCAGGTGCTGTATGACGCATAAACCAGGTCTATTAAAAAAGCAGGTAAGCAAATAAGTAAGCTAATGGTGCAGTGGTACATAGACACGACTACCAAGTTAGAGACCACATTCAGTAAATTAGTGTAAATGGTTGACTTTGATTAGTAAAAGGGAAGATTACAGTTTTCTTCAGGAAAAGCGTTGTCAACACTACTCTAAATGGACTAGGAAAGTGCAACATAAATTTATCATTTTAGGACTGCGCTCTCGCGAAAGCACAACATAAGTTCTATTAACATTATACAATTAGGAAACTACAGATTTCGAAAATGGTACCCCATGAAATACCTACTCGATTCTAAGACGCTAATTTTGATTTACCTGGTATCAATAGGAAATAGAAGATTGGAAAATTTACATTTCATAATAGCTAAAATTTTCCATTAGACTAACTTTCTACTATTTTAAACCCAATCTCAGATGGATTTGTAGAATACTTTTTTTTAAAATAAAACTAATGACGGTTGAACATTGTCAAAGAGATCACTTTTCCTTTAAAATCAAACTTTTACATGTCCTTGATCTCATCAAAGAGACGTGAATTTACGAATTCACCAATCAACAAATCAAAAGAACTTGGGTAAAGGAAGATCAATTACAATTTACTTTCGGAGAAATTGAAATAAAATTTTGGAAAAACTCCACCCACATTAGACTTGAAGGCCCTGTATCAACGAGAATGATTAGCATCATGCATACTAGCCATTTAAATGAGACAAATTATTAAGATCTTATTCTAACAAATAACTGTTAACTCTACCAATATAGACAATAGTGTGAAGGGAATGAATTGTATACACGACAGTAAATCCTAGTGTTTAATACAACTTTTAGTACCATTTAAGACACTCACTCTATTGAAATTGACGGCAAAGTGTGTCGAACGCCTCAATCGGCCAATTCTATGCCAATGTGCGACTTTGTGGAATATAAGACGATGAACAAGAAGGTCAAGTTGGTTGCCCCACAGATCGTGACCCACAATGAGATCTGGATCAAGTTTATGGATGCGAGTGAGGAGACGTCCAAGAAGAGCTCGTTCATTGGGTTCGACATCAACACCGCAGAGAAGGGCATTTTCAGCGCCGGTTGAAGGCGATTGGTACTGTGGACCCCAGGTTGGCATACGCTTGGATAAGTCGTAGGGCAGAACGGAGTCCTTTGGTGGCGCAAGTACTGCAATAAAACAAGATGTATTATTTACACGATCAGCATAACGATTCTATTAAATTCAAAGTATAGAGAGGAGTAAATTGAAATCTACCGTTATAGGAATAACCGTTGATGAATAAAGATGCTTTAAATGCAGAGGCCCAAAACTGCCCAATCTCTGAGTATTTGAACGGCAGATGAAAACGATGCTGATTGAAATGGCTGAACGATGATGACCAAGTGAGAACGTTTCAGTCAGAAGTTCTCGGCTAAGTTTTAAAATGACTGTACAGAAACATTTTTTCTCCCAGGCTTGAGAATCACATATTAAAACCAGAACTGTGGAGTGAGAATTTGAACCAAAAAGACTAAACACGAGAATCTAAGTAGTCCTACCTCTATACATCATGCTTCGATTCGTTATTAAAGACCTTGAAATAGATGTAAGCAACAATTCGACAATGAGATCAAAAAGAAATCGATTTTCTAGAAAATTTCGAGATGAGGACGAATTAAAGAAGAGGCATTATAAATAAAATTATAATGCGACAACCAAAGTCCTAAATAATTAAGTGAAAAGACAAAAATATGTAATTTATCGGAAGAGAAAAATGCCTGATTTACATCAGCCCATACCTTAAAATCATTAAAAGCTGAAGTTTGTACGTCTCTTCAATAAATGCTTTTCTGTACCAGTTTCAAATCATGAAGTACCTATGCGTACCTGACTGGACATTAGAAGCTACAAACACGCATTAAAAGCCATACAAAAACTCATCACATAGAATACTCCTGTACAAAATTGACCATTAACTATTACTTTGATAAGACCTTTTTCTTCCTATGAAGAGGGATCAAAATAAACAAATCAGGACACATTCAAAAATTTGCGCATTATTAACCAATCATCACCATTCCTGTCTCGGTAATTAACGGGAAATTATCTCACCCTTAATTTATTGGCAAATTAAAAGTTCCAGTTTAACTATTTCAATTTACCCAGATAATGTGACTGGAATGCCTTTATGCCAGCAGGTCTGTCCAAATAGAAGCGATTGTCAATCAATACACCCACCGAAATTATCTAAAAATCACAAAGGCATAAACTACTGGAGTGACAATAAGCAGAATTCAACTATCAGAAAGAATTTACCTCAGCAGAATTGCTCTGTTTGCGAACTACTGACTTGACATCCAATGCAACCATTCGAATAGGCGGAGATGGAGGAGGATTTGTCACCACATCAGCCAATTTGGTTATTTTGTTTGGATGCTGACTTGAGAAGTCGTAGTCTACTTTACACCAACTCAACTGCGGTTGAAGGGGAGCTATAATGGAAATAGATAGGAAACATGGAACACTATGCAAACTCAAGCCACAAAATCACTTCAAACAAATACCAATTACCTGCTCCCTTGATCTCTAACCAACATGGACCACGGAGTTTCAGATCAAGAATGAGATTCTCAAGACTGGATAGCAATATTTTTCATTTAGATTAGGCTACTAACAATTATTCAGTAAAAAAGGATAATTGTCAGCAGAGCTTACAAAGAGGCCGATGTTCCAAACAGGCGGGAAAATGTTTTACCGGTGAGGTCAGCGGGTAAGGATGGATAGGTTGGAGAGTATCTAACTTCCAGATACTCAGCTTCGCTTGGAACATCGGCAAGATCGAAACAGTACTTTTTTGTTGTTGGCTAAGCAGAGAAAGTAAAGCAAGAAAACAGGGTTAATGAAAGGAAACTAAAAAACAACAAATGAGACGATTTTACTGAACAATCCCAATAGAAAGCAAAAAATTCCAAAAAATGAGTTGCTCAAAACCTCTGAAATTACACAATGAATCCATCTCTTACCACGTAGACCATGCTAAGTTGAAGGTGATTTAAAATAAACAGAAAAATAATCTTCATGACAGAGGTTATCAAATGAACGAGCTAAATGAACTCATTAATGGAATGTTAAACGCTAATGAACTAATATTATAGAGCAATTGCAAAATCAGAGAGCGTTTTAGAATGTAAAATCAACTGCTTGTATCAAGTGGGGAAAAAACTATTCCAAAAAAGCGAAACAAGAAATGTGCAATAAAGAAGTTTGTGTCTTCTCAACAATGGGCAGGAACTATCATATGGCAGAAAACTATCCCCGTAAACTCGCCTTGTTAAATAGTCAAATTGACGCAATTAGCAATGGAACCTGAAATCTGAAATAAATCTCATTTAAAGCTCCTTCCAAGGCAACAAAATTGCAAAATTAGATAAGTTAATGCCAAGTTTGAACCAGACCTTAAGTCTTTTTTAATGAAAATCACAGAATATTACCGCAAACAATAAGAAGGTAACTACAATGGACAATTTTTACGTATAGAGTGAAAAGGAGAAAATAAATTTGCAAAGATTAAAACTCAGTATGCACTTACTTTGCATTTGAACTTTCCAATTTTCCATTGTCCACTAAGCTCACGCAATTCTCCGTACACATCTTTAACCGTGTACTATTAAAAATCGAAAACAGTAATATAAAAAGAATCAATTTCCAGTGATACCATATCAGGTCGTGGCAGAAAGAACATTCGGCGTTCCAAATCTTTCACACGAACACAGCAACTACAAAATCCAGTTGGATCATCCTTACAGGGAATTTTGCCGAAAAGAAACACAACACCTAGTAAGAGGCATTAAGAACTTTAAACTAAATTAGATGGTCATTTAAGAGATGAGTAAAAATAAGACTATCTTACCTTGTTGATTTTTTGCATCTTCATAAGCATCCAACCAGAAGAAACGCAGGGCACCTGATTCCTCATCTATCGCTGCAGAATTTTCAGCAGTATCAATTTCAAATGAAGCCTCTGCATATTCGCCTTCTTCATTTAGCCAATTTGTGACAGCTGGAATATCGCATTCAATGCCTCTTTCAGGACTTTCTTGAGCCTCTTCTGTTTCCTCAGCAACTGGAAAGTCGTGGCCTTCAAAACCGTCTTCCGTTAGCTCAGGAACCTGATCAGTCTGGACAACCGTTTCTAAAGAAGTTAATATTCTAATTACGAATTATGCAACATACTTTGCTTAACTGGTGAAGTTTTTCTAGCTATAACTTCCTTTGATTGAGAGTTAACAGAATATGGATTTCTAGGGCGTAGAGTTGTCGATGATTGCGACTGCGAAGATCGAAATTTGACAGGATGCGCTGTTTCTCGACGAGATTTTGCAACTACAGGTTGCTGTTGGGGGGCTGTTTTGGTAGGGAGACTTTTTCTCGACTTATCAACCTTACACTTTTTTACGGGAGGATCATTTGGTATATCGGTATCCAATTCAGCCAATAAATCATCAAGTGCAGCATCTTGAGCACCAGTATCCACAATCTAGAGTCATCACTAAACAAAATTTGGCAGTACTTACGCGCTTTGTTTTGCGGGAGGCAGATGTAGCAAACAAACTACGGATATCTTTTGATCCTCCCTTGATAGACGTGGACGGTCTAAGATCAGGATTGGCTCTCTTTTTTGATGCAGTAGAGCCACGATGAAGCTTCTTATGAGATTCTTCCTCCTCAAGATCACCATCATGATCATCGAATATTTCTCGACCATCATCGACATATCCGAGTCCACCAAAAGGATTTCGTAACAATACCAAATTAAGACCTACCATCGTCAACAATCCAATCATCTTCTATTCGCTCTTGAACTATTTTTGCATAAGTTTGCTCATCTACCGTTTCGTAGACTGGTTTTTCTTCAGTTTCCTAACAGAGAATTCAAGTAGTACTGTATAACTTACGACCACAAAACGCTCACCGCGTTCTTTGGCTTCTCGAATACGCTTAAGAAGTTCCAAACGAGTTTCCTTCTTTTGACTAACTCGGCGTGGTCGCGAAGAAGCTTAAATTTGTTAATAAAGTTTACTCTCTTACGATCCATTTTATTTTACTACAGTTTTAGACCGCGCGAAAAGAAATTCGCCAATTGACTTGAATCAATTCTACGCGATATTCATTTGCCCCGTAAAAGTATAAGTTATAACAATTAATTTATTTAACGACATTATAACTTTTCTTATGTATTTACAAATTTTATAATTACAGATAGGAACTGATTTATAAAATTATACATCAGGAGTGACTGTTAGTTGCAATAACTGTCAAAACATCCTAAATATGGAAGCTAGTTTAGGTTTTTACATCCTGATAGTGATACATTGTAAGCTAAAATGAGCTTCACCATCTTTAAGCATAGGATGGAAAATATATCATTAATAAATTCTTCTAACAGTAGTCATTCTCAAATTTCCCTTAACCATCCCTCTCGTACATAAACACTCCATGAATCCGTCAAAAGATGAAGAGATGGCTAAATTAATCAATCTTAGCTGATACATACTTCATAATATTCGCCTTTAATACTTCTTAATGTAAATGAAATTTTAACGTTTGAAAGTAAAGAAAGTTATACTTATTTTAAGGTAGATGCAGAACCGTATACCCGCTACTCCATCAAACTAGGGTTATAAAATATGTATATTAGTTTGTCTAACTGGTATAGTGTACTCTAATACTAAAATTCAAAAGGACAGCATTTATGCAAACATATCATTGATTCAAAATTTCTACAATCGGAGTATTTAGAATTGTAGAATCAAATTATTATTATACTTTCCAGACGAAAAAGGTCGGCGATATTTTTAATCACATATTTAGCTATAACCAACGACTAAATAACCCATCTTAAATGTTCCCAATTTGCATTGCAACATTTAGTTCATCTGATTGTCCAGTTGTATATTAAATGGGAACAATATATAGTAACTAACAATATGAACGCGCCAGTTTCTAGTTTTTTCTCATCAATTTCCTAAATAAATACCTTTTACGTCGATAACCAGGATTTATTTGATTCTTATACGATAAGTTTTAATGTATACAGTCTAGAAAGAATACCACTGCTAGGAAATATGTTCCATACTAATTAATTCATTTGCACTTTAATCCTTTCTGCATAGAAATTCTGATGCGTAAATTTAACACGAAAATTTCCCCCTTATTTTCAGGTTTGCATAAACGAAGGCCAATGTGACATCGGACTGTGTGGTCTGTTGCTCATACCCTGTATCTTCAAGTAAGTATAGAACCTATGTGATAATTAGATTGTTTTATTACATTAGTTTCAGCTTTTCATCACTAATAAGGAGAGATTAATATGGAATATACTAAACAAATAAGCCATTGACTTAACCTTAGTATTCCTCTAGCAGAGTCCTCTAGTGTAAATTGCCCCAAAAATTAGCAAGACTACGCCCGAATTAGTGGGAGTGCTTTTACGAGAAAAACTTTGTATTTGTAAGTATAAATAACGCTACTCTGAACGAACGTTGATCACTGATTGGTTGTGCTATAGCCAGCAAATGTCTATCATCACCTAGCGATTAGAAATGATTGACTGACGATAAGATCTTGACCACAGTGTCCACAGGCGGTCCCGTTGTGTGTCTGTACATAGATACCTGAACGAGTGTCTATCATCATGCGGAGATTCCGACAACGAGGCATGATTGACGTCCAACGGAGAAATGTTTTGCATATAAACCTAATTTACTAACTAATTAATTTGGGGGGGGGGGTTGGCTCCGAACGGATCTGACGACATGAATGACTTGACTTATTCCATCTATTCGATCGATGTGGCTCCTATAGACCATAACGTTTTAACAGATTGGGAGGCCTCTGCACGTACATCCACGCTTGCTCAATGCATGACCCCATTTTCCAGATCCCTTTGGTCAGCTTTGATAGCGCTGTACACTCTAGAGAATGATACGAGTAACTGCGTCACAGCATCACGCCCACATATGTATGTGAACTAAGACTATAAAACGCCTAGAGAAAAAAAAATGCACAGAGTAGGGAAGCACTTTTATAATCAGGAAGCTACATTTGAGCCCAATATTTAGTACGAAAAGAGAGAACAGGAGATGTAAGCAGGAGTAAGAGATTGGCGCACAAAAATGACGAAAAAAGTATAAGATCTGAGCACTTCAAAACAAAACTCGTGGCTTCCTAGTAACTTTGTGTTAATAGTATTCGAAGACTCGGTTTCATCGGATCAATAAAGGGTAGAATCGATTATTTGTATTGGTTTAAAAATTTCATGTGGAATTCTCCAAGTCGCTCCATCATAATTTGCATTCTTTCAACTGTTGGTAGAATCGTCGTCCTATTAAAGTGAAAAGAGAACAAATTGGCAAAAATGAATGCATTTAAAAGAGAATATGTTGATCACTATAAACCTAAGACCCGTTTTTTCATTATATGGAGGACAAAATTTTTTATATTTTTTCTAATATATCTCAATTCTACTGATAGTGATAGTGACCTTTTTAAATGTTCCCACCTTTCGTATCAGCATGTGCTAAGGCCTTGATTTAGCTCTTAATTATTTCTACTCACGTTTCAGCAATTTGCGCAAAATTCTATCATGCAATGACCTATAATTTTAGTGTATTTTAACAAAAATGTAAATGTTTATAATAATTCGCAGTAAATTTTTAATTAATTTTTTTTCTTGAATAAATAATAACTATCCTATGAGCAATATACAGTCAACATTCCATAAAAGGATGATAATGCTTACCTGAAGTGGTAGGTTCCAGGTTTTTGGTTGAATCCTGAGCCAGGTACAACACAAACGCCAGTCTCTTCGAGCAACTTCGTTACGTAGAATGTATCTACCGGCAGCTTAGCACGCTAATAAATAAAAAGTAGATAGTGTCATAGTTGAACAATGTTTCAAAATCTGATAAACTAATTATTAATCAGTTAATTTTGATGGAACCTTCTATCGCACTCATTGTTTGAAATTTCTTCACATAGTTCGTTGAATTTCTCAGTTATTTAAATCCTGCACTTCTCAGTAGTATAATTCTAGGACGACATTTCTACGGTAGTTCACTAGCTAATGGTTTCATCACATTGAATTCCATCTTCCACCAACTTTAATAAATCAGAACAAAAGCGTGAATGATTGGCTGATTTTGAATAAAAAGACAAACATGCAAAGCTATAAATGTGCGATCTTACTTCAGCGGCCTGTATTGCCTTTGGTGGCAGCTCAAGTCGAGGAAAAGCATACATGGCACCCATGACAGGTTGGCTGTGGTAACCAGGCAATTCATTGAAGAGATTCTCAACTAGCTTCGCTTTTTTTGCCAAATCACTCAGAACATTTGATTTCTGAGTACAGAATTTCTCATAGGAGGGTTCTCCTGGTTTGGGAGGATTAACGACGACATTCATTGTTAGCTGTAACAGAGAAGGTATAACTGAATATCCTGTCAATAAAGTTGCTTACGGCTTCAGCTCAAGAAATAATATCAGCTATTAGTATAACAGAAACAAAATGTAAAAATCAAAGAATTCAAATGTGAACTTCAAGACTGAGTATTAAACGCCCATAGAAGTGGTAAAACCTAGTTTCATTGATTAATAATACCTTTTATTTTGTAACACAACATTTGAAATTGCAGTGAGCATATGTTATACTACTAACACCAAAAACAGCTTTTATAACCTTTTATATACAAGTTTAGCAAAAGTACTCATGCGGATCATAAAAGTTCCATTTTCCAAACACAGACTGTAGAAATCGTGCCTTTATTTACCCCATTAAATAAGTCAGATATATAAGTATATATTCAAAGTTGCAAGAAAAAAATAGGAAGAAGCTTTCAAACTTGGAGAAATCATACTTGGCCAAGAACTGGAGGGCAGAGACGAGCCGAGAGACACTTGTATAGTTGAGCTCGAACCTCGGGATCGAAGTTAACCAGTTCGCAATATCCTCCACGGAATCCGCATCTTAAAAAAAACAGTTTCATTAGATATTCAAACATCTTATAAATATACATATATCAAGATGATATGACAAACTACTAAGTGGTCAGCAAGCCCCGGAAAAGCCGTCGCTCGAGAGCCCAAGGAGGTTGAATCCGGAAATGTGAACTTAAGAGCGTTACGGTATGGCCCATTATTAGGCAAAAAAACGAAGATTTCAAATGATGTACGTCTATTTTGATGCCACTCTTCCTCCGACCTTCCCTCTCTATTGAACTATTATTTATCATATTTAGATGTTTTCTAATGATTAAGTCTTACACGTTCTACTTCGCGACGGATAATGAGAACAATATTCTTCAATCATAAATTTCTCCCGCACATTAAAAAAACACTGAATGAATATACATCACATTAGTTTGTACCAGGTAAACTTATAAAATGTAGATACCAAGAAATTTGGGAAAAATAATGCTTCCATTTGATTAAATTAAGTGGGGTGTTTGTAGCTCAATAGCTCTGTGTCATTTCATTTCGAAAATGCGGAGAGGAACACACGAACAAAAAAGTAATTCTCAAGTATCACGGTATAACCACAAACGTATATGCGAATATCTTAAAAATTCAATTTAATACTTGATCACTACCCCAATGTCTTAAAGCTAACTAATGTTCAAGTCAAATTAAAGGAATCAGATTGCATCAGTGTTAACTGCATCAGCAATATTAAGCCACTTGATAAACACCAAAAACCTCCAAGCAAATGCATTCTTACGGTCAAACTACAGAGCATATATAACTGGAGATAACAAGAATGCATTATCAATTATATCAAGTAAGTATAAATTGTTAACTCTAATCTTAGGTTATTGTAACAAAAATAATGGAAATCTCATGCAAGGCTTGTGAAATACAACACAGTTCAAACAACTATAGTTGATTAACGGACGTGAACGGCATACACGACTCTGCCGACTAATATGGATAACGCCGAGAATAAAGGAGGTAAAAGCGAGGATTTAATCAAATCAAAAACTCCAATCACGGTATAATGATTTCTTAATGGCTTTCTAGAGGTGTTTTTTTTTTAACTTAGCATTTCTGCAAACAACTTAATTGGAAATTACTGAATGTATTTAGTAGTTTGTAGATATGTATCGTTCTCCCTTTTTGCAACTGATGCGTCGACATTAATAACTGCATTAAGGAAACAGATAGTATCTAAAGCCAATTAACTTATAATCACCAACCATATTTATAGTCTCACCGGTTATGACGTGTCTCTAAGTTCCAATCCCTTTAATTTATTTACCCCGTATGTACACCAACCACCGATTAACTTCACCATCACCCAAATCCAATCTTTTCATATCTCAGAACGAATAGCCAGAGCTAAGACAGTCAGCGACGTAGCGACTATTTGTAATGAAATAGCCAGCTCACATTATGCAACACTTAGATGTCGCCCTAACACGTGAATCATTCACATTCATTATTCTCTCGTAGGTAGATTGGTGGTCTTCCCAAAGATTTGAATGAGTAGGAGTGCTAACAACAAAGTTCTATGGAAAACTATTCACTCAAGCATTCTGATGATCTTACTCTCCCATGAAGCCTTTGCTAGCCGACATCATGCTAGCAAGTTGTACCTCCTTGGCAATATCTCCACCAAGGTCATGCAGCACACGTTTGAATGAATGGAATTTCCGATCAGGAGCGTATATATTGTGTTGATAGACCTCATCAGCAAGAACTAAGAGGTTATGACGGTGGGCGAAGCGCAAGACTGATTCAATATTTTCACGGGTGAGTACTTGACCCGTGGGATTGCCAGGGTTGATTACCACCAAAACGCGGGGAGTACAGTGTGCCTTGGCCTCTTCCAAACGTTTTTCTAGCTCAGTTTCACTGAGACTCCAACCGGTCTCTTCCTCCAAGTAGTAACCAATCTAAAAAGAATATGAATTCAGAATCTTTATTATGATAATCTTATACTTTAGCGCTTTTAGTGTCATGCCTGTACTGTCGCCCATAAAAAGTACCTTTGAGTGGTCATTTTATCATTCCAATAGTTGTCCTTCAGAAACAAATGAAGTCCCCATCATACCCTACACCAAAATCCTCTTCTCAATATACGTTTAAATTCATAATTTTACTTATATATATGAAAATGCTTTGGAGATTTACATTAATTCCTGAAATATTATTTTGAATTGCAAGTAAAAGAATTCAGATGATTGCTTTAAGATCCAGGGACAGTGGATTTTGCATCCACTTACGAGATACAAATGGTCTCTTGGGTGGACAAAATTATGAAATTTAGAATTAATTTATATGATCATCGAAAGGTGGTAATAATTCACAAAATCCAAAGTATTCTGAAAATCACATACTCACCTTGACCGCTTGATAGAATATACTAAATGCACTAAATAAAGTAATGAGACGATTTTGCCAAAACCTAAATTAGAGTGGACGAACACGGGGATCAGCTTTTTCAAAATTCCTTATCTCAATCCTATTTTCCCGAATATTCCCCAATAATCTCACTGTTCATGTATTTCTTTCTTTATAGTTAATCATAGTCTTTTAGTGACCTTGTTAATGAACGAGTAATTCTGAATATAATTACTATTTCAATAAATAGTTGCTGAATGCAGAAATTTAACAGACATGTAATAGTCAATGAGGTATTCCCAAAACAATCAAATTTCGAAAGATAATTTGAAAGGTCCCTCTGAAAAATTGAAGTGTGTCAATGTACCCAAATGACAGATTTTGTTTCCAAACAACCTTCTAGCAACAATTTACGCTGGGGTTTTATCACTAGTCAGTAAAGGAAAACTATCTGCCCATTAATATATCCAGAGGACTTTGAGATATTGACTTAATTTGGCATGAACATGCACAAAAAGAAAGAGACTTTAAACAGAAAAACCTATGTGGCTTCATGAAGCATCCCTTTTACTCTCAAAGGAGAGTGTTGATAAACGCTTTCACAAATGGATTTGGGAGTTACACAGTGACGAAACGAACTTATAAAATGACAACTGAGAAAGCACATTCGACCTCAGATTTTTAACATTATCTTTTACGATCAAGCAGACTTTTGTCCCAGTTCCCAAAAGATAGAGACGAGCAAGAAGAGGAAGATAACCCGCATACGCCTGTTAGACAGGCTGTTAGACAACACTACCAAGGCTGACCAAGGGAATCTTGTTTGCGGAAGTTTTCCCAGCCAATCAGCGGTCAATGTGCCTACAACGTGGCGTTGATTATTTTAATGACTTGGCACGTTAGTAAATGACGACAAGTTACAAAGAACTCTCACCACGCAATACCTTCTTTGTTCTCGCTACTTTTGACATAGTTTGGCTAATCTTGGGGGCAAATATATACTAGAGGAATCTGCTAGGGGCTAGTTGTACTTGTTAGACCTCTAAAGAGGGTTAATAAGGATTGGCAAAGACTTATTTGGGTAGCATCCGATACAATACTTTACCATTTTATTTATGACCGTCAAATATACGAACAGACAAATAATACAAATACAAGAAAGATAGAGCAGTCACAAATAAAAAAGTGATCTTTTAATGCGGAAGTATTTTGTAAAATATTTTTATGAACTTACATAACATTTCTGCCTTGACATTATTCCAATCCTTTTCCCCTCTATATAACTTGACAAACTTACTGGTAACATTTTTCTTAAAAGCTATTTTGTAATTACATTGATATTTTATTAATAAAAATTTATGTTTAGTGGATTTCAGCATTCTTACTGCCAAATACCGAGTATTTTGGATTATAATTACTATTCCTTAAACTAGCTAATTAACGCAGCAATTTGACAAGTTTATGAAGACTACTAAGTTAATCTCTCAGACATCAAGCTTCGAGAGTTAGGAAGCCTAATCAAATATTTTCGTTGCACTCGAGAGAAACTCTCTATCTTTATCCCTCATGCACCGGATTTTCGTTTATCAGATTTCCCCACTCAAACCTGGATACCTAATAGCACATGTGAAGGGGCTGCCGCTGTAATTATTGGCTGACTATGCACCCAATCATTTATCACCTACTCAGGCCCATATTGGTAATAAAAACCGTCGTCTGGGCCACAAGTTTTGAGTCTGAGTGGCTGTAACTTTAATAAATGGCAAGTGAAAAGATATAAAATGAAGATACTTTGCACGATAGCAAAGAGAAACTAAAGCGGGATAATGTGCTCAACTGATCCTGCTTTAAATTAACCTTCTAGTCCCGTTTAATGATGGAGTTTCATTACTTATCAATAAAGGAGAACTGCCGCTGCCTTAATATATCGTAAAGTAATGAGAGAATGAGGCTCTGGGGTGTCTATTTACTCTGACATAATTCGAGAGAGAAAGAACCTATGGAAAACCAATTGGGCTTGGAAGGACAAACTGAGTTTCGTCGGTTAAGATTGATCAGTTAAAAGCGAATACATACTTTCAAAGATTTTTAGAGTTTTTTTATTGTTATTCCTACGTATTTTTAACACTGCTAATTGATTAATAGCAAAGACCAGTGTAGCCAAAATTCTATGAAAAATACTAGATATGTAAACAGAATGACAGACAAAAAATCGGAAATTCCAAAGTCAGCTAGCACATACATGTAAATTTGTATCAATACAACCTCTTATCAAGGGGCCTAATTGTTTATATTTGACTGTGAGGCCCGCCCATTAGATCATACGCAAATGCAGAGTCAGGTGAGCCAAATAGGTAGTATATCTGAACAACCAATATCTAATAGCCTCCCCCAATTTGGACCTAACTGTTGATGAGAATTCGAAATCTACGCAGAAATTAAGATATTTAACGCTGATATAAAGTATCAGCTTGACTACAAAAAGAATAAAAACAACAAGAATCAAACCATTTGTATCACTCACGAGTAAAATTTGAGATGTAAAGACACCTACAATGTATCTATTTACTGATACGTGCAAAGTACGAATAAACATAAATAATGAGACTAAATTACTAAAGATTGGTAAACATAACATTTATAAGATAAAAGCAAGGAAAATTTTAAAAGATTAGTTCCCTATGATGATAAAGAGGAAGAAAGGGAAGGTCAATATATTACTGAAATATATATGAAACTGTTAAACTTTAAGATTCGTAGAAATCTACTACTATGATATACTCCCAAAATGTTAAAACCATTAAACATACCAATTCTAACTGGATTCTAAAAATCGGCAATAAAATAAATATAACACATTGCGATCAAACATTATTTTCTAAATCAAAGAAATTTGAAAAAAAACTGCCGATAAATACAAAGTGAACTCACCTGATAGTTGTTATATTCGCTAATAGTAGCAGAATAAAGAGGATACTGAGGAATAGGAATCATTATTCCAGCCCGCTGTGAGCCCTCCTTCGTAGTAGCTACTAACTCCAGAATAAACTGAATAACAAGAAAATATTTTTTAAAAGATATTAAAACTCATTCATTTGCAAAATATGAGAATATCTACTTTAACAGCTTCAGAAGCACCGGATGCCAAGAAAATATCGTCAGGATTTGAAGGAATTCCATCTCGCTGTTCTATATAGTCTGCAATATCTTCGCGAACAACTTCAACGCCAACAGATTGACTGTAACAACCTAATCATAAATTATAAAAAAGCAAATCAGAACATTTTCATGCAAACTGACAAGTAAAACTAAATTTTACTAACCAACACTGCCTCCAACACTCTTCAAAAATCGTAAAGCTCGAAGTTTAGCATCCTCTGGGATTACAGAAGAATCCATAAGCTCAGTATCAGTGGCAACAGCTATTACTTGACGAATAAATGATATTGGTAATTGGCCAGCATTTTGACAATCACCAATGTTACATCTGATAATGCTATCAAATGGCCTTTTTTCACCCTATAAAATATATAAAAGTTGACACAAAAAATTTACGCTTAGAAGGCATTTTTCGATCTCGTTAGCACGCATAACAATAGGACCTCGAACAGCGTATTCCAGTTTTTGCATATTAGGGTTGATTTCTGTTCCAGAAATTCGGGTATAGCCCCTTAAAAATCGAAGAGTTGAAGGAAAAGTCCGGTTAAAAATCTGCGAAACGTTCATCCTCACCGCCTCACCAAATTCGTAAATGGACCGTAGCTAAGAGGTTGTAAGTGCTTTGCAGTGTTGCAACAAAACAATTGAAAAAGATGAAACAAATTAAATGACAGAAAATTTTCCCTAATACAGCAAGTATTTTATAATTTCTCTTTAATTGTTTACGAAATTTTATGGAAATTGCTCTTAGGATAGTTATATTATCTGATTTATATGAATTTAATGCCCAGTGTAGTTCAAAATTATATTAATTTATTTGACCGCCGCTTCTTTTGCAAATTCAAAATAATGTGATTCAAAATGTACTATCTTACTGATAAGTAAGTTCATTTTAAATATTGTAAGGGATTTAAAATCTATGTTATTATTTAGGACCCTGCCAACCAACAATTTCTAAACGACAGCCTCTGCTTACAGTAAACTTAATGTTTGTTCATGTTAGTAGACCGAACGTAATTCATTAGGCCAATTCATCGGTAATCAACAACTCCATGTTTTTTGATGTAGTTGAGGTAATATATCGCTATCGAATTTGCCTTCAATTGCATTTGGTGATTTAACTTTTTAAGAATTGAAATCACTATTCAGCTCCTACATAAGAATATGAATTTTCAATTTACTAGAATTTACAATTTCCAAGTTAATTTTTTTGTATGTCATGGAATATTTACGGTAAGACGAAAATCATTTTTATCAGTTTTCCATTTATCCGTTCACATTGAGTTTTGTAACAGTTTACTTATTGTCTATGTGTTACGTAAGCAAGCTTGTGGAATCAAGGTATCAAGTATTCAGGAAATGATAAATCCATTTGTCGCGGGATACGAATTCCGCTCACTTCTGTAAACTAATAGGCTCATAACATAAAATTGTTAGCCTTAAAATTTGGAATTGTTAGTCGCCCAACCATCTCACGTTTCTAACTTTTCAGCCCCAAATTATACAAAGTTTGACAGTAGAAGAATAACTGAATGCTTCTCATTTTCTTAAATACAAGTCCATGAATGGGCAAGCCCAAGTTTTTATAAATAAGTGACAATTATTCCAGTCCTAAGAGAACCATTGCCTATTTTATATTAAATACATGTCATTCTTTAAAGTATATGAATATTTTATTTCCATTTGCACTTTCAGAAGTAAGTATTCAGAACCCCTCTAATTAATAACTCTAAAATTTGCCAACTTTAATAATCACTTGATTCGAGAAAATAGCAAAATATTACAACTTAAATTTTCTCATGCGCCTGCAGCCAGTAAATTCACCGTAATATAATTAAGTACAGATAATTACAGGTTAAAATTTACTCAAACACTTTTATTGTTAAATATTTTACATCAAAACTTGTCTCTGAAACAAAAATACGCTTTATTTTTATAGGTACGAACACAAAACAGGGCTTTTGCAGGAAGTGTGGTCTAAATAGATCTCTGTTACGGCACATCATATAGACAAGTCAATTAAATACAAAAGGGCATAAAGTCTATAAGATGTATGAAAAATAAAGATAAAGACCATGAAACAAAGGATACAAATTGGTAGAGAAGGTGGCCATTTTGCTTCATGTCTGCATTCCTCCACCAAGAGTGATATTGACAGATGACTATATGGCCTGGTCTAATTGATGATCACATTGGGTCCCCAATCCAGCTTCCTCACTGGTCTACTCTGCTTTCAGGTGTGTGGTTCTTTTTGGTCCTGTGAGGTTGCAAACTTACTTTGTTACACATCTGGAGCTGATACTTTCGTTTGGAGATAAGGGCTTTTAAGAATGATTTTCTATATTGTAAGTA
The DNA here is from genome assembly GCA_900708905.1 of Hymenolepis diminuta. NCBI lineage: Eukaryota > Metazoa > Platyhelminthes > Cestoda > Cyclophyllidea > Hymenolepididae > Hymenolepis > Hymenolepis diminuta. Next base: position 47,302 of record CAADRB010000047.1, on the reverse strand, counting down.
TGAAAAATTCATAAAAATCCGAAAGAAGATGAGTACTTAAGAATCCGATCAGAGTTAATGGAATTAACTTAAAGGAAAATCGGTCACTTGACCGATCATTAATGTCAGTTTGAAAACTTGAGTATGAGTGAATGTGTTCCAATAATAGATGATTGATCTCCTAATTTGAACTTTGTTCAATCAGGACCTCACTATCAGCAGAAAATGCATATTACGGGATGCTTCACTATAGGATCGTAGCATTATCCGAGTCAAGATTTCGACGTGCAAATTTATTAGGTGACTGCAGGGAATTAAGAAATTTTAAGATAAGGAATATACAGGGCTTCTAAGTGCAAATGTACAATTTCCGAATTAAACATGGCAATTAGGATATAAATTTTCTAGAAAACGATTCCTGACCAATTTTTTAGCATTGTTACTGGACGATTCCAAAACGCACAAAAATGAAAAATATTTACTTTGTTTAATTCTAGGCTGTTTAAAGTTCTCAGGTAACTATTTGCCTAGTTACCTGCCACAGGTTAATCCAAACCTGGGTATAAATACCTTTGGAGTAAACATGTCTAGCGTCTTTGTTTTATGGCAGTCCCGTTTGTCACCCACACCAAAATTTACAAATGTTAATCAATAATGCGTAATAACGCAACAATAACTCAATCTATGCGCATTTTCGTTACTGAACCTAATAAAATTTAGTTTAAACTATTTATTACCGATGTAACCATAACAATTTCAGTTTTATACAAGCATATGTCATGACATAAAACCCGTAGAATAATGCTAATCTATGCCGAACTGGGAACTTCTACTAAAACAATTTCAGTAGTAAAATACAACACTAATGCTTGGTGTGATTTTAAAATTGGCTTGTATATTGCGAACATATTGATCAACAACAGTCAACATTATTATTATTTCACTTCAGGGAGTGGGATTACAGAGGTAGATGAAATTTAATTTTCCAAACTTCATTATTCATTAATTTTATTCTTAATACTTCAGTATTCATAAAATCTGCCATTTAAGACGTATTCCGGAGGATTAAATTTCATTTCTCCGAAGAGTATATTCCGATCAGTTGACTTATTTTATAAACCACGCCATCTGGACAATCGCTATACCACATGCCCCATAGTCTCCCTTTGTTGAAGGATGACTCACTCAACTCCAACACACGAGATTTTTTGCCGTCTGAAAACGAGACTAAGCACACCTGGACCACAGTTAGCTTGCACCATTTGGCTGTTTACTCTCACGTCAAAAATAATCACCAAACTGGCTCCATCAACTTAAAAATTACGCAAGCATTGCCAGGGTTTCTATTTACTTTGAATCCAAGAATGATGAAATCTCTCGTGGAGATTTGTGCATACCGATAGCATGAACAACTGGCAGAACGATTAGATTCACCTTGCATAGTTTAAACAAATATACAAATATTTGAACATACAACGTCACTACGACCGATCCACATTTTAAATTAAATAGCAAACAGCCAATTTACTTATCTAAATTGATGATGCCTGGCTTAATACCGGACGGAACTAAACAGCATTAAGGGCAACACTGATGAGTCTTCGAAATTCTCCGCTAAACGGAAGTATTAATATCACTGGGATTGAACTAAAACAGAAACGAATAAGGAGAACCGAATATGGCCTCAGATGCCCTTAATCATGATGTGCCGATTGCCATATATAACTAAAATGAATATCAACATCAAACTTTTAGTAAATATGAAATCGATCTGAAAATTGTAATTTAAAATCCTCCTATCAAAAAAATCTAGATGTAATCCAGATCATTAATGCGATCACAACCGTAATATAACTACAAGGTGTATTATTAATACAAGCAGAGTGACCTCACCATTACAATTAATTGAAAATACACCAAACTAGATAGTAAAATCGATTCCATACAAAGAAGTATGCTTCTCTACATTAAATTAAATTCGCTTAAATGAAGGTTTAGAAAGTTAAAGAAGTGATTGACCGTTATTAGGATGACTGAGCTAGCTAGCTTACCGCTAACCGGAATACATATATCGGCTTGTCTATCAAACTCCAAGGGAGAATCAAGTGGTCATCAGACTCAAAACTCACCCTTTAAAATCTCATAATTTTCAACATTGACATTAATCAGGTCTTATTTTTACAATTTGAGAGGCAAACAGTAAAGGTCTTTTTCTAGGCAAAATATCTAAACACGTAGGAATAGAGATAAATTGTTCAGTATTTAAAAAAGGGGGAGTGGAACGGTGGATGTATGTAAGGGAACCTTGATTCATCCGAACTCCAGAATCCTCAGATCGTCGGCTTCCCCAATCTCAGGTTTATCTAATCTTATGGGCATTTTTTATGAAAAAAAGATCACACATTTTCATACGATTTCGGAGCTATCCTGTTGTCAAATAATTACCATAACATTCTCCTAATAGAGAAAGGGGTAAATCAGTTGCTAGACTTCCCATGGTTTGTGCTGGCTGATTCATCTTGTCGAACCATATAAATGGCTCAAGTTATAATAAGTGAAAGAATTTACGAGCGTCCACTCTCCTCCTTTATGGTTTTTTTTTTAAATTTGGAATCGGAAGGGAGGCAGAGTACGTTTACACTGTAGATGTAAGTAAGAGTTCTGTTTTTGGGCTCACGTTTCACATAGTTTGAACAATGCATTAGCAGGAGAAGAATTTTCGAGAACATTTTCCTAAATTAAGAGAAGAAAAAAATCCTATCAAGTCAGAAGATCGTGGGAAATTTAAAAAGTGACATATTAGAGGTTAAATGATTAGTCTGCTTTAAACAACCCAGGACTATCCAGAAAGGCATGACCTTTCATGTCATTTTATTTGGCACATACTAGTAAGTCGCGTAGTCGCGTTCCATATGCTCACGATGTGAATGCATTATCACGAGGTAGCCAAATGACAAAATGAAAAACGTCGAGACATGTTAACCTCTAATTTTAAATGAAGTTTTGCCTCACTTATCCACTGCCCATTAACCGTAATAATTGAGCAGATAATAGGCAAATCTTATAAAATACTAACTTAAAAAAGGGATTCAATTTATTACTTTGACAGATCTTATAATTGAAGAGATTTAAGCATGGATGTCAGACGTGACTCTTCTAAGATGTCAGCAAATGAGGGTCTGAAATATAAACTTTCAACAAGGATGAGAAGGGACAAAGTCCCATTCCTTACATAACTTATTTTGTCAAAATCAGATAGGCCAGTAAAACCGTACATGTTAATCCTAATTAAATCTGAGAATATCGATACCCCATAGCGACTTATATGAATGTGAACTTCGGGCTGTTCGAACAACTGAATGTACCGACTTTTGCACAGTTTAAATTAATCGCGTTTAGCGAAAAGAATTTACAACCATAAGTTCGGAAGACCTACGACAGCGAGAGTAAAATTCATTCGTTAGCGGAAATTGCTTAGATTTGTACTGCATAACAAAATACGGCTGTCTGCGCGATGAACAAAACGCAAACAAGAGACGAGATCCTAATCGAGTGTCTTAGGGTATCCACCTTGGCATAAAGTTACTTAATATTAAACTGGCACGCAATTTGACCCGCACAGATATGTTCGTTAAGCCAAATGAAACACACCGGTAACATCCGAAATTAAGATGGCCAATCAGAATACAAGATGAGAAACTAGACTTAACTTTTGCTCATATATACCTGTACTCTAATTACCATCAAACACTAACTACTGTAATACCACCAACTGAATGTTTAAAATACATACCTACTCTATTCGAACAAAACAAGAACAATACTGTCAAAAGACAACGACAAGACCACCTCATTACACAATTTAATCATATGAAAACGCGTCTTACTGTTATCCACAAATCAATCTGAGAAGACAATATGCAACACCGATAATTTATTGACTTCTCCTGATACAGAGAACTAACAAAATAACAGCAAACTTTAAGCAACACACTTGAAAACGTAAAGATTATCTTCAGGGGAAGATTTGAAGTAAACTTTCAAGTTGGGTATCTCAACTCCCGGTTCAAAAGCGGAGTTAGGAGGATAAACCACCAATGGTGTAAGAGAAGAACAATTAGCTGAAAAATCAATCACTGAACTGGATCCTCCTGATCTCACCATGACAACAAAAACGCTGTCAAAACCAGGTGCACTGCGCTTGAATATACTGATCGACTTCGACTAAAATTTAATGATAAAAACGAATTAGGTTATTAAATGTTTAACGGCAGAAATATGTGATTTCAATTAATTACTAACCGAAGTGAGATCTGTGGCCAGGTTGAAATTGCCCCATTGAAGACTAGGAGTATTTTTACGAAGTTTGATAAGAGATTGGGTCAAACCGAAAATGCTCGAACCACGACCAGCAGCCATTGCGGTCTAAAAAGGACACCGACCACGATTAGCAAAGTTAAGGGAGGTCAATCAATGACAGCTATAAAAATTACCTCTACTGTCTCAGTGATATTAAGGTCAGTTATGTACTTTTCGAAGAGGTCGCCGACATTGTCGGAATCAGAGAAATTAACACCACGAGAATCCCATGGCATACATAGATGACTAGCTACATTACCAATTACAGGTTTTTCACCAAACGGATAGAGGGCTTCGGGTGGTAGTCCGTTCTCAGGACTCCAACCAAGCTCACTACCGGCATAAACGAGTGGTGTACCAGGAAGAAGGAAGACAGAAGCTGTGGAGAAAAGACTGGAATAAGGTTTGTCACTTGGAGAGGCGACTGTCAGTGCAAGTGGGTTAAATTGAGATGCATTCATAGATCCGGCAAACTGACTTAACGAAGAAGCAAGATCAGATCCAAAGACAAAATCACGAGAAACAACAACGTGAGCTCCAGGATTCTCTTTTGTTCCAAGAAGAGACTCTGCCTTTATAGAGTGGTCAGTATCACCAGGATCAGCAATAAGAACTCTGCTACGGGAAGATTTGTTAGATTCTTCATCGACAACCTTTCGCAGCTCTTGAATGACTGAGATGGTGCCCGGAGTATAAAGCTTGCAAGATGGGAAAACTTGGCCCCACGATGTTCCAATGCAACTTCCTTCTTCGACGTAGAAAGCAGCATTTGCAAGCAAAATACCATCAGCACCTTTAGACAACCAAAATCTGGTAGCGTTCTTGATTTCCTCCAAGACTTCAGGAGATTTAAGGTTCAAATCTACGGAATTTGATTCATTTCCATAAGTTGAGTAGAAATCGGACCCGTCAACTTGAACAGCACAATTTAAACCTGTGAGGCAGAACTAAAAGGAAAGCATTAGACGATATGGATTGCCCTTACCTCATCAGATTTTGAAGAGATCAAATTTGTTCCCCTCGCAAGTTCATGATCAGGCGACACTGAGTTAAAATCAAGAGTCACAACAACCTTCAGTCCCTTCTTTTTCAAAGTACGCACAAAAGATTCAAAATCCTCAACGTCTCCCAAAGCAGGGTGGACTTTTGTAAAGGAGAGTTTCCCGCTACTTAATGGAATTTTCTTAGGATAGAAAGGTGTCAATGAGGTCAAAATAACAAATCCAGCTCCAACATTTTCTGAAATGTAGTCAGTAGCTGCTGCTAATCCCTTTAAGTCTCCGACCAAATCCCTATTTGAGTCCTTGAAGGCGAAAGGATTCACCCAGTAGCCAACGCCAGATTGCCAGAACTCTTGAACGGGCCGAGGTGGACATCTCGGTGTAAGTGCGATATAAACGGCAGACACGGCAATAAGACCGAACCAAATAACCCAAAACAGAACAATGAGTGAGACACGGAACCAACGCCACCGTGGGTTTTCTTGATCAATTCTCATCAAATCTTCCTTGGTGAGTAAAGGATACTCGTCTTCACTATTGTCAATGCTCTTATCTTTATCGATAAAAGCCATTTCCTCTACTTCCTTGCAATCACCGTTTTCTACGCTATGATCATCCATTTCAAAGTGGCAAAGCTGCACGACACGAAACGAGCTAATGAACTTTTATGCCAGAATTTAACACGCTTAAACAAAAGTTGATGCCAAACCTAAATTGTGGCTAAATTATGAAATAAATATGTTATAATAAAACCATTATTAGTTTCAACACATTTAATATAAACCTTTCAAATGCTTGTTTAACGATGGAAATGATATTACATTTTTTTGAATGTTCTAGAATCGAAATAGAATTTAATACGTTATCATTTAATCCGGTTTTTTATTCGTAAGAAGAAATCGTAACACAATTTACTTATTTCTGATAATTTTCTTGATTATTCACGAAACCTGAACCATTATTTTTTGTTGTACAAATTGAAATCGATCAGAAAATTACGCGAAATAAAAACTTTAAATGGGAATCCCATTTATTTTTTGTATTTGGAATTTTGTCAAACTTTAAAATTACTTTGTACTTGGCCTCCTCTGTTTCAAATAAAACTAATAATCTAAATTTCCCAAGACTCAAATGATATTTCCTCATACACTTACTGTCAGATAATATTTGAAATTCAAAAATAGACAAATTTCTCTTTAATTAATGGCTCAAATCATAAAATTTTGCAGGTTAAATGCCATGATCCATCGTTTTGTTTCACTACAACAAGTAACATGACCAAACCCAAATATTTATACTAGCAACTAAAGTTATGGTAGTTCTTTGAGTCTCTGCTGATTTATCAACTATATTTGGCTAATACTAATGCGTTTGTTAATCAATATCTATGGGGGAAGATGATCTATATTTTGACAATATTTGCGTGGTCTAATATGATTAGCTGATAAACGAGCCCATCAGCGAATGGCGCAGTATTTGGTCATACTGTGATGATTGATACCGTGAAAGTAAAATGAGCACTTCCTTGTATCGGTAAAACACAGATATCTTCATAATGCCAAGTTCCGAATTTTGGTAGATCACGAAATCTGGACCGTGATAGCTTTACATATAAAAAATAAAGTTCTCTGCAAAACAATTTTTACATGTAAAATTCTTTATTTTCCACCTTTTAATTCCCTTTCATTCGAACGAATTTATTTATATTACTGTTGCAAATGTCATGTCTTAGGGAATCTAAGGGTCGGCTGCGATATCCTATGGAGAAGAGCAGGAAGTTAGTAAAAGGTGGATAGATAGCAAAAAGTATAATTAATTAATTGATTTAAAAATGATTGCCATTCGGAATTATTTATCTAGAAGGGTGATGAGTGAGTTAAGTTAGGTTGATTGCCATTTGGCCGTCTGTAGAAATTCAAGCAAGTTTAAGCCACGGTACTAATTTCAATGCCTTAATGTTACCCTTTGACACAGTTTGGGGTTAAATTCTAAAAATTCGCTTTTTTAAAGGGAATAGAAAATGACAATAAATTCTTATAAAATAGTAATTTTTGCGCAATCTTCAGTTATTTAAAACGGATTTCACTCATCATAAATTAATCTTCTGCGATTTTATGAAAAAGAGTCCTCTTAAAGTCTTTTGAGTCTTTTGATCCATATATTTGTAAGTAACCCGTTCTTACCAATTCAATATAATTCCACGCGCGTACCAGAGGAAAGACGAGAGAATTTGGGAAACACCATCTTTGATTCACGCCCACACACTTTATTCCATCGGAAATCGACCGGGAAATCTGATCCTTCAAAGAGCATTTTAAGGTAAGCATCTACAGTATTGTTAAGCAAATGGGATGACTATTGTTTCAAATTGCATTGGCATTCAAATTTGGGATCATTAATAGCGTTACGTCTATCGGAGTCACGTCGATACAATGTTTGGAATAATTCAAGCCATTCATGTTGCCAGATCAGTTCATAGATGGTAGGCGAGTCACTCCAATCTATTAATAAGTAAATTAGGTTTATTTAGAAAATATCTCTTCGTTAGACGTCGGTCATGTCTCGTTGTCAGTGTCTCTGCGTGATGATCGACACCTATTTAGGTATCTATGTACAAACACGCAAGCACACAGAGAGACCGCTTGTGGACACTGTAGTGGAGATCATATCGCCAGCCAATCATTTCTACTCGCCAGGTTTTGATGGACATCTGCTGGCTATAGCATGATAATTAAACCATTTTAGCCCGAATGATGAGAGCTATGATTGTTATCTAATTGTGAGTTTTTTTAAATGATCGTTCCAATGTGTAAGGCATAAAATAAGAAGTAATGATGCAATTACGTCTCATTTATGCATAACCTTTATAAAAGAAAGAACAACATTTTACGAAAATTTCTAATGCGAGATCAAGTGAGATATTCGTTAGCAATTATGCAATGAAACAAGCGACATAATCGGTACAATTTTGTCTATGCAGAAAAAATTTTAGAAGAGCCGAAGCATTTTGACAAACCAACCAGAACAGAGTGTTTTATTATTTAAGAGGAAGTTAAAACCTCAGTAGTTAAAAATTCCTAGGATTGCAAATGGTTTAAATAAGAATTAAACAACTTGGTCCTAAAAATAATTAGTACTGATAGCATTCCATTAACGACACAAAGCCAACGAAGAGAGATTATGAAATGAACTTCCCATTAGAATAACTTATAATTTAAATAACTGCTAACAATACAAATATAACCAATCTGCAAAATATAATTAGTTACCAAAGGGACAATTATTAAAGCAAAAAATAATATTAGTAGTGTTATTATAGCGAAATTGCATTTTTCTTTTCTGTTCCTAATAAAGTGAAGGATAACTCTCTGTGCATTTTCCAGAATTACCTTTTATTCGCACTCTCCACGATAATACCTCAGTTTTTCCGCCCAAGAAGTTGGAGCGATCTCATTTATGTCCCTATGATGCATAACCCTCGTCTGTCTGACATGTCTAAACGCGTCCATCGATTTCCCCTCTTTTCTATGACGACCTCGATTCACATAAAAGCACATCAGCGCTCATGATCTCGCGCGGCCTTACCCAAGTGACTCATATAAAGCTATCCTTGTTTTTCCGGACGGCACACACTGGTTAAGGCGGACTCCTACACGTCCTGTTCATCTCCTCTCTTCCTCAGCACGTTGCTCTCTCTCTCATTGTGGCTTCCTTGAATACATGTTTGGTCTACTCAACT
>CAADRB010000046.1:1135258-1190694 GCA_900708905.1 Hymenolepis diminuta | reverse complement strand
ATTTAAATTTGTGAATTAATTAATTAATTTGATGTGGGTCAGTTGAACGGATTCAAAGTAGGCAGGATGTATTCAACGTATTTAGGTTTCTCAACGTTTGACCCCGGCCTATTGATCCTGCTCCCTTCTTATAATAATTCACTCATGTCTGGAGTTGACGTTTCGGGCGCGTTCGCACCTCTACTTGAAGGGTTCAAGCTATAGAGCAGATTTGTTAGAATACAAAAGCTCTTCAAATTTGCCTTGCTTATTTAAGTTGATAAACCTAGGCTTCTTTCTGTTAGGGATGGCAGTGGAAAATGATTAAAAAATGAAACCCCATCGACTTGATTGCTTTGATCGATAAAATATATTGATTAATTAATTATTAATCATGCAATCTGGGATATCTCACTACAGAAAACGATTCCAATTCACATAATACATGTTCAAATTGAATAACTCTTGCATAATCTGTACCATTAATTATATGATTTACACCAGTCATATTCAGTATTTTACAAGCAAACTGGCTCTGATTCATCATTACTTATTTTATGTGTGTATTGGTAACTATGTGGCGTGATGACCCTTTCACTTTCACTTATTGCGATTGCGTGTCATGACATTTTGGCAAGAAGTAGTATATTTATTATATAAAAATATTAGATGTCTTCCATGTTAACGAGGAATATGCATACTTGGTGGACAAAATGATGCTAGTTGAAAAGAAGTGTATATTAATGTCAAAAAGAATATCCGAAATATTTTCAGTTTATTGAACACATTTGAATTGGTATATTTTGAAAAATAGTGTATTGCCCAAATGTGACAACAAATCTGCGGATAGGCTTCTATTAGTCTAATAATAATAGAGTCATTTCAGTCGATGTAAGGAGCATTTGTCTTCTTTAAAATGTAGTTTTTCATTTTTATACTTTACCGCTATCTGACTGATTATTATACGATTCGTAGAATATCAGATTTAGTTGAAATGTTTAACACGTATGCACAAGGTGGGTGTGAATGAGGGCAACTTCGGTAACCCCGATCAACCATGTAGCTTAAGCAATCGAAATTAATAAATGATGCGTGATTTTATTATTTAAAGTCTTGGCTAGCCCACTCCAACTTAAAATTAATAACAAGTAACTTTTTGCATTAAATAAAATGAATGGAGATGTTGTATGGTGTAGATTGCAATGAATCTCACATATTAAAGATTGGTTGAAAGTGGGACAGATTAAGTGAAATATCTTGTCAATGAGAGGAAATTAATGTAAAATTCCCTACATTGCACAAAATTTATAAAAGTGTACTACTTAAAACATTGGACATAGGTGGGTTATTACAGAGGTTATAATATAATAGGTTATTATAATAGGTAATAATAATATAATGTGGATACGAATATGATCATATTCATATATTAATCGTAATAGTTATTACCTTTCCCTGTAGAAGGCGCGATATATGAGATGAGATTTTCATAAGGTCATTTGTTACTGTAAATTGATGCTGGCTATAAAGGAGGAACTCAAGAGAAATGTCAAGTAGTATTTCGCGAAGTTTCACGAATATTTGTTCACCCTGTCTTTTATTCTAATTTAGGCCTAAATAAGTCCTCGGATGCCAAACTAACCAATTTATCTAGGCCCCTATTTAGTCAAAGTAATCGCGATTTCATTTCTAATTGTGTAGCTTCTGAGAGTAAATTATCTGGCGAAGAAATGCTTACTGAAGTGGAGCCTAGCCATCAGTTGGTTGTGGAGTCGGGACCTAGTCGGTCATATAGGATGCGTTTCAGAATGGACTTTGTATATCCAACTGTTAGACGCGATGCAAATGATGAAATAGTGCCAGATTCTGTAATATCATCGCAAGATTTTAATGATAATTTTGATGTTATTAATCTTACTCAAATGTTGGAGAAGACTACAGCAGAGGCTTTCGCTAATGAAGGTATGATAAAATTTAATTCTCCCCATACGTATAGAACCTACTGAAGATTTCTTGGAAGTAACCTTTGATGACAATAAAGAGAATGAGGAATGTTGTCATGATCCCTCTCCCCCTGTGATTGCTGGCACTTCCCATAGTTCGAAATCAACCCTGCCATCCCATGAAGTTTTAAAACCAGTTAGAAATCTCTTCGATGAACCCAATACTTCTGTTAAAACTGAGGCCTGGAATCAAAGTATGTCGTATGGAAGGTTTATGCAATATGTTGTTATTCATTTATGAGGGGAATACGAAATGGCTTCTGCAGTTTCATTGAATAAGTTATCTATTTATGTCAAAATTCCAGTTGAGAAGGAAGTTCAAAGCATGACTGCAGCGGAATCGCATCCTGCTCCACAGAAGTCTCCGAGCGATGGTGATGAGTATCGAGAGAGTAATCTAGCCGTCTTATGTTCTTTCTTATTAATTAATGATCCCTTTAATCTGAACTTGTTTATTGTTACAGTTCTGCCAACTTCTGCCGATGGATTTTCCGGTTTCAAAACTGCCTCCGGAAGTTCTTTAAAAGCGCCATCTGCTGAAGCTCAAAAAAGAGCTAAACGGCTCTTGGAAGAAGTAGCTAACTCTGATATTCAGGGTATTTATCATCACTTCGCTTTATTTGGTTTTTCTTAGTTCACATCGAAAAATCACCATTGGATACTCTTGTCCGAGATGATAAGTCGATGAAGCCCGGCTTTGGGTTTACGACTGCATCTGGAGGTAGTCTAAAGATACCATCATCCGAATCTCTAGCTCGAGCCAAACGACTTGTTGAGGACTGCAACTCCCCACTGAAAGAATCGGACGATACAGAAGGCTTAAAAAATCCAGGTAGTGGATTCTTAAAACTCCTTTCATACAGACACTAAACGAAGTCAGAATTATGTTTGAGGATCCTTCTGTTCATAAAGGTTATTCATTTTTATTAGGCGAACGCATCGGACCGAGTGTCGATTTAAAAGGTGTGTTCAAAACTACCATTGGAAAGTATTTGGAGACGCCATGTACCGAATCGTTCGAATGTAGAAAGCGTTTGTTTGATGGTGCAATCGAAAGTAACAAAGCCACGGGTTTGTTCTTAGAGACTTCTATAAAGTGCGTTTATTACCTAGAACCTGTACTTAACTCTACGAAGGGGATTACCACGCATTCATCTGATTCTATGCGTAACATTCAAGCTCTCAAAACAGACTCTCTTAAGCAATCTAGAAGAACCTTGGAACTCTCGACACTCCCGAAAGGTCCATTGACGATCGGTTTCACTACTGGTAGTGGTCAAGCGCTGAAATTATCATCTAGTGAATCACTTGAAGGGTCTAAACAACTTATAGAGGGGTGCTCTAAGGAGCCGGGTACAGTTGTTATGGATCAGGGGAATGGTGAAGCCTCTATTTCAAGTAGACTTAATCCTCCTCAAAGCGGTTTTAAGTCAACTTCAGGAGAACCTCTGAATCCTGTATCAGAGGAGGATATTGAACGAGTCACTGCACTCTTCGGTGCACGTGTTAAGGAATCCGAAGAAAGACCAATAGAAGCCGCAACTTCTAATAAAATTGTCTCTTTTCTTGTTGGGAGTGAAATATTGCATTCAGCTCAAAGGGGCTTTAAATCCGCTTCAGGAAAGACAATCAGTCCAGTATCAGAGGAGGCAATGAAACGAGCGACTACTCCTTTCCATGAATGTGTCGAGGAAATTGAAAGTGGAGAGGAACTAACGAAATTAGGAAAGTCTGCATCTCTTGTTGGAAGTGGTTTCAAGTCGGCTTCAGGGAAATCGATTGTCCCAGTGTCAAATGAGGCAATGCAACGAGCCATTGCTCTCTTTAACGAATGTGCCAACGAAACGGAAAGCGGAGAGGTGGAGATGTCTGCACTTAAATCGCCCTCTCTTGAAGTCAGTTCGTCACCATCCCGCAAGGAAGACAATCCTGAGTTGTCGCCAGTGTTCGATTTCGATGGGTCCTTTGAAATTTCCTCCCAAATGATAAATGTGTTAGAGGGAAAAGTCTCCCAACCTCAACAGAAAACTCAATCTCTGTTGATTGAAGAACGGCGTGTTGCATTGAGAGCAGAACAGGAGAGTAATGCTGAGTCTCGATTTAAACCCATGGATGCTTCTAATCGCAGTGCATGGAGAGATAAGTCTCACTCTGTTAGTTCAAGAGCGTCCTACTCGAAAAGTCATCAGGTGATTCATGAACCTTCTACTCCTGGATTGTTGTGGAGGCGTCGAAAAATTGGTATTTGTTCTGTTAGAGGTATTCCTATCTCTTTTTCTGGACCTGTTGATAAGGAGTTGAACTTTGTTGGTGATTTCCTTCGGTTGGAGAACACTGGACCATTTTCCCTGAGCACTGCATCGGATATGAGGTTTAAAGTCGACTCTGATGATTTGCACAGCAGTTATCTCCTTGGAGATGATGTGGAAATTATTCCCGATTCTTTTGGTTATGTTGGCTGTGAGGAAATTGTAAGGTAGTTAAAGTCGCTTTACCTTCTTATCTACTTAAATCGATTTAAGTAATATATGTGTATTTTGTTATTGAAGGGCGTTTGTGTGTTCCCCGGGAGTGACCAATGGTTTGGCAACGCATCAGTGGATTGCTCATCACTTCTGTCAACTTGTATGGCGCTTCGGGTCTACGGCCTTGTTGCACTATGATGATCTTGTGAGGAATGTTTTCCCAAATCTCACTCTTCCTGATTCATCCATGGAACGAACTGACGGTCGTCTCCTGCTTCATGCTCTACTGTTGGAATTGAAGTACCGGTATGACCGAGAGTTAGAAGCTGTTCAGAGGTGAGCACTTTGTAAATTTAATCTATTACGTAGTATACTGTTATTGTATAATAGTATGGCCTGCTAATCTTGTAGCACAATGAGTAAAAAAGATGCTTTCACTTGCAGTTTTCCTAAAAACAAAATTAGATTTTGTCTGTTTATAACGCGTTGAAACGTTGTCTGTCAAGACGTTGAAATATCGGAGTAATTGAATGTTATCTAGTTGTTCCATGATACGTTGAGTTCGGATACTCCAAGTGTTCTGTGATTGAGAAGCAGCCACAGACTTAGTCTAGAAATGGAAGGTAGGTTGGAGGTGTAGAGTGTAGAGAGGGAGAAGAGGTGGATTGAAGTGTGCGTATGAAACTGAGCAGATGGTGGGATTATTAATTCCTAAGTATCTAATTGGGTTAGGTATCTGCAGAGTTAAACAGCATGATGCAATTTGATTAGAGATCTTGGTAGAGCGGTCATACAGCAAATTATGGCAGCATAATTAAATCCAATTAGCCTAGGCTACAGGCACAGAGCAAATGTGGCTGTGTCGATCTAATTAGGAGGTAGTGAACTCATGAATATACGAATACTCATTTGTCAGTTAATATTAACCATCATTAAACAATGATATGAATAAATGTTAGTAGTTGAACCGTATTATTCAATGAAGTGGCTAAATGTATAACCCCTTTTTATCATTTCCTGAGAATTGAAGAGAGTTCTTCTTCCCAGATTAGTGTGCTGGTCTTTGTTTTTGTGGGAATCTCATCAATTCCATCCTCCGTAGATTTTAATTCCAAATGTAAGTGATGATTTAGTGTTGCTTTGAGGCACAGTCTCAATATTTACTAATATTTAACCTGTGAATTCCTTTTCGTCATTTATAATAAGAGGATGAGACTTAACTATTCTAGTGAGTGTCCTTGATGTAATTTGAGTCAGTTCCACACTAGAGCTGGTTTGAAATCCGCGCCAGTTTGTTGGCAAAAGTATTTTCATGTTCAACTGGTGGTGCCTATCGATTTTAGTTGGAATTGAATAGTAATCTTGTGTGCAATATGTCTGAGTAAAATTCTTGTCGTCAAGACCCGCATAACCCTATGAACTATCGATTGGAGTCCCTTTGACTGACAAAAAGAGATGTTTAGAAGTAAACTATTGATGATTGAGCTTGTTAATAGGTACACAGGAGCGTAATTTACTAGCAGTTGAGAATCGATTTTTAATCGATTTTGCCATTAATTATACACTTTTAGACCAGCAATCCGGAAGATTCTCGAGCGGGATGACACCCCTGCAAAGAGGATGATTCTCTGTGTGAGTCATTTAGAAAGTCTCCCTAACCACCAATACAGAGTAAGTCAGCATAATCATTCTTAAGTTACTCATAATAAATAGAAACCAAGATAGTCGTATTGCTCACTTATTTAAAGGGTCGTTTAACGGATGGTTGGTATCACGTTGACTGGGTTCCTGATCCCCTGCTCACTCGCATTATTGAACGTGGACAAATAAGAGTAGGGTCAAAGTTAGCCACAGCTGGTGCTGAGCTCGTGCAAGCCCCTTCTGGTTTCTGTGGGGATAAAGGAGAGAAGTTGAGAGGAGAGGATGCTCATCTTTTCGGGGAATTCTCAAACGGACTGGCTTTGCGACTGAATGGCAACTCGACTGTGCGAGCACCACCCAACGCACGACTGGGTTTTGCCGGTCGTCAACCCATGGCTCATCTTCCACCAACTCCTCTCTCTTCCATCTCACCGGATGGTGGTGCAGTGTCATCTGTCTGTGTTCTTATTCAGGTATAGATTCTTTTATAATTCCCAGACCTATTGAGGAAGGCGTTCTTTGACACTTGTTTTGGGTAGAGGAGTAGGCTCAATGAGCGTCCTAAGTGAAAAACTCTAATCCTGCTAGGTCCTTTATTAGCGAGATTTAGTCAGTGCGGTTGGCCATTTCGTTCACTGGATGTGTGCCAATGGCATCCAACACGTGTGACTTCGCAGACCATCACGTTAACCGCTGTGCCACCGTTGTCCGCGTATTTCTTTATTGATCATGACTAGAATAACTCGAGAAATATTTAATTAGTATCAGTTTATTCTTTGTTAATGTTAATAATTCAAATCAACTGCGAATTTGGAAGCTCTCGTCGTTTGTTCAGTTAGGATTGTTTTGGGGTATCAGTTTATCATTATTTAGGTAAAACAGCGATGGTCCTACTTAATAGTCTGCGTCATTGTTAGCTTTAGGTTAAGGGATGAGTTTTCTGAATGTCCACATTTCCTAGGTAGAAAATGGTAACTCCCAATAAGAACCGAGTAGATACTTATTAATTTTGATACTTTGGATGAATTGCACAGTTATAATTAAAAAAGAAGGCAAATATTATGGTGAGGTTGAAATTTTGTAAGTCAGTCATTTCCATGGAAAATGGAAACACACAAAGAATACCCGTGTTTTCTTAAACCGCTTGGAACTTAATTATGAATTGCTTGTTGCCTTGACATCTCTCTGACGCTCTATGCATTCAAACTTCAGTGTTTGTGGATAGCTCTGTACGTTCTTGAAGATCCTGTACTTGAATTCCTTGAAAAAAAAACTTGTTTTAAGGGAATGTCAGAGAACCGTAGATGGTTAGGAAGGAATAGTTGAAATAGTATTTATTGTTATAGTAGATGTCTACTGTCATGCTTGAGATTTAGATGAATGATCCTCCCCCGATTTTTGAGAGCTTCGAACTCTGTTGCATGCTCTTGTACTTGGACTCTAAAAGGTTGGAGGTACCAGAGTAATGAGCACCTAAAGAGGGTGCGTTATGTAGTAGTACTAGCCGGGACATTTGAATCGGTTTGTGCTATGAACTATCTTCTAGCATACATACAGCCTCTGAAGGTGGTCCTATATTTTTGGGGCCAACAAGATACCTTTAGGGCGTTTGATTATGTAAACATTCACTATATCAATATTCTTGGTCGGTCACACGATGGGAAATATAGAACGTTCGAGGTCAAGAGACCTGCATTAATGGGATTATACGACATAGCAGCAATTTGATTATACGGCGCCTGTGATTTCTTTGCTATTTCTTTTGTAGAAACGCTTCCAACTGCAATACATGGAGACCTGTTCGCCAGAGGATGGAGATGTGAGCGAAACGGAAGGATCTCGCAGACAACACATCTTTCGTGATCCTCGATCTGAGCAAGCAGCTGAACGAAAGCATGCAGAAAAATGCCAACGAGCTTTCGATAAGGCTGTTGGTGAATTTACCTCATTCAAGGGTGATTTGACTATTCGTCTCTGATTATTAGCATATTGTTGTAACGTACTGGGAGCTACGTACAAAGACCTAGAAGACTGTAGAGAGGACACATCTTGACAAGATTACATTGTATCATAGTGTGTCAACGACAACTGTTCAGATAAGCAACTTAGACTAACTTAACGACAAGAGAAGTCGATCATAATCAAGTTGGCGCATCTCAAGGGGATTTTATCATGTGTTCCGAAACTGTCAGTCTATAAAGCGAATTTCAAATAGTTTTTCTAAAGGTCTCGTTTTTCCCCAATTTGCTCCCCACTGCTAAGTCACCTACTTAACATCCCTCGTCTTTGATCTGTTCTTGTCTACTCTCTACATCTAACCGAGGGGGGTTTTAATTGGCTTTCCTCTTTTAGGTTCATAGATCCAATTAGTAGAGTAGGGAGTAAATAAAATCTTTTAAATTTTGCTCCATTTTTCCGTTTTCGTTGTATTGTGGGTTTTTGTGAAATTTTACTTTGACGAGGTCACAGGATTTGGTTTGTGCTGTTAACTCATGTTCATGCGTGTTTTCCATTCTGCTTGCATTGAGGTCAGTTCTTCAGTCACAATGAGAAAGCGATTGGTTGCATTATATTTGATTGGAGCATTTTGGAAGTTGATCCTAACGATTATATCCTAGCGTATTGTCTTCTTTCCCGTCTTTTCATCGAATTTTGTGCGCCAGGTGTATATTTGTATCATAAGTTGCGACTCAATCTGTACATAACTGGATCCCGACACGTATTTTTGAAGCAGAACGTTATTTTGAGGTTTCTCAGACTATGAGACTACGAGGAATCCTACGGGGCGATCTGAATCGAGGTCAGATCGCCAATTGGTCTGACCCGGATCAAATGCTTCCCCGTGGCATTGTGTCTGTCTTAATCAGATTCAGTCTATATTAGGGCTAATCTAACATCTTCCCAATGTTCTGGCTTAAATCTTAATGGAGCTGCGGTGTACCGAAATATCACCCATCGCATCCTGGAGTCTATCTTGATTGGATATACAAACTGCGTAATCTTGGGACAAAACTTCTCGGCCAATAAACGTTCAATCTTTAGGTCAGAGTAGGAAGCTAAGTCTATAATGAATGGGTTCCAAAGAGTGGTGTTATAGACGACTGCTATTCACGTAGTCATACGTCTTTAAGTATTGACCTATTTTTGGTTTAGTAAAATATTTGATGGGGTTATATGATTAATGTTGTTTGTGTTTTTAGGCAGACGCGGCCGTCGGTCCCAACCAAAGACCGCATTCCTCAATTCTTTGGGGCTGGACGGTGAGGGCCTGTGGAATGCAGTTAATAGTGCTCTTGATCCCGGTCTCGCTGAAAGTGACCTCTCTGCCGCTCAACGTGACGCTATGCTCCGTTACAAAGAGACGGCCATGCAGGAAATTCTCTCCCACTCCATTTCCAAACGAGAGGTATATGCTTCATTCAGCCTCAAGGATCTCGCCATGGTTGCATTGTACTAATCCTAATCTTGTAAATCTTCAGGTGACGCAGCTTTTGCGACTTCAGGTAGCTGGTATTCATCCTCAAGATGTAAGGAAGCATTGTGGTGCGTTAAGTTTTGCAGATTCGTGCTTGATTTGTGAAAATTACTAAATATTCATGTGTCTGACTTGAAGAACTGCCTCTGACATTGTGGAATCCAACTGAAGAAATGTTAGAAGCCTTGCGAGAAGGATCTGTCGTCCAGTTAACTCGACTTCATGTATGATTGCCATATTTATTCATAGTAGTTATAATTAATTGTGTGATAGTCTTGTGATTAAAACTCACATTCACAAACATCCTACGTCTGTCTACTGAAATGCATATAAGTAGTTGTGTGTTTAGGTTTCAACCACACGTTCCACAGATCCTTTCGTATCCCTCTCCTTGAGTGGCACCGAAAATGGCCAATTGGTGAGCCTGTCCGGAGGTCGGGGAACAACAGTTCGTCCTCTAAAAGCAACTCAGATGGTAAAGTTCTTCAGACAGGGTCAACCGACGGATACGAGGTCAGTTCAAGATCTCATTGAAACCATCTACCGACCGAGGAATTTCTTTTCCGTTGGAGAGTTGAGAAACGTGATTAAAGATCCATCTGGTTAGTCTTGATTTTTGATACTTTCAATTGTATTAATGATGACTACATTGTGCCTCAGTGACTCAGCGTGTTAGTAGTCACGAAATCGAGGCTTCTCCACGATTCAATTACTTAGAATCACTTCTGTACTGTGGGCAAAAACAATACCAATGCTCTTACAGGCTATAATTTGTGTAGCTCATAGATCTAGGATTGAGGACAGGACAGTCGTTTAAATTGGAGATTTTTTTATTGAAATCAGGTTTGAGAATGAGTGTTTAGAATTCCATATATTTCTCGATTGTTGATCACAATTGTCCGTTGAACTTCTTGGCTGTCTCTTTTCCCAGTGGTGAATTGAGTTTAGTTGTTTACTCGGGTTTTTACAGTGTGATGGTGGAACTCGGAATTGATTCATTCGAGCGTTGATCTCTTTTATAACGTTGGGAGGACTAATTTCATCATTATTAAATACCATTGATGTGTCTATTCCTTTTTGTATAATACCTGCTGAAATCGATTTGATCATCAAAAATAGTGAAACTGTCGTGATTGAAGTTTCGTAGCCATGATACATTAGATCAGTGGAAGGTTTGTCTTACTCCCTGCCATCGTTTTACTTTCTACCACCTGTTGGCACCTAGCAGCAAGAAAAAATTGTCAAAATTAAAGATTGATCGGCCAACCTTTAGCCATTTGCCAAGGCTTTTAGAGTTAGAGTGTGACATTGTATCATTTCGTGGACGCGTGATGTCACAAAACACAAAGACTGCATTTATCTCCATGGTGCCACACACGCACAGCTGAAATCGCTAGCTCGTTACTGTTTTTTTTTATTCAGATCGTGCAAAAATTGTGGACTTTACAGCTTTGGTGATAGGCACAAAGAGCACTACTTCTGTGACCACAAATATTTCAGGTGGAGGAGGAGGAGGAGGAACTAACAGTTCCATTGGTAATTCTGACCTCGGAGTGGTCTATCTTGCCTCATTGCGAGGTGAAGATGGTGAGGAAGATTTCAGCACGATTGCGGTCCTTCGGATTTGGGGAGGATTAGAAGTTTGTTCTACTTCCTTTCAATTCACGTGTCTTTGATCAACAGCTAATTTGATTCTCTTTTCCCTACTATTCAGCGCTACTGTCTCAACTCCGTGCTCTCAGCAAGAAATCGAGTTCGTTTTACTGACGTGCAGCTCAAGAGCATCAGTAAGCTTCAAATGGACTCTGATTTTCCCCCTAATGGAAGTCCGGCTGTCAACTGCGTTCTCTTAAACTATACTACAGCCAGTTATGTCACTACTGAAACGGTTGCAAGGGATATTTCAGTAAACAGACGCTTTCAAACTCCGTGGAAAGAGGTAATATAGTCTTATTTTGGGTTAAATTGTTTGTTGTGGGTTTTTGCTTTTAGCTATTGACCCTTAGGCGTGTAGTTTCGATACAATACGGGCAATGTGTGATTAGAAGACACGCCTTGTTGTACTCATTACTAGACAAATCCAATATTATTTTGGGCATTTACTTCGAAATTTGAGGGAAATTTGTAACCGTAATTGTTAGAAATTTGGGAACTTTCGTAGTAGGAGTTAGTAATGTGCGTAATAATTTGGGAGTTCATTGAAGAGCCAAGTTTTAAGTTTCCAAAGTGTTGGCAACACTTGATTTGAATAGAGGGACGATATGTTGGAGCCACTCGAAGGAGAAACTTGCATTCTATTATCCTTCTGCTAATCCCGATGTAATAATTGCGGTTGGTCATCTACATTGATCTCGTGGCCTCAGACTTGGCAGATATCTAAGTTAACTATATTTGTTAGGTATTAAGTGTTAAGCGATGCTAGTATCCATAATGATTTCAAGATCCCATTGTGGGAAGTATTTCTCGACAATTTTCTTGATCAGAAATAAAAAGATAGATGTGATTATGGAAATCACATTCAGTCATGTTGTAAGTTGTTCAAATTGCTGAAAATACACCGGGTATCTAGTCTTTGACCTCTGATAGATAAACACATTACAAACACATTCTTGTCTTTTTAATAGACTCCATCCACGATTATATAAAAAGCTCACTTCGTTCTAAGTGTCCCTTTGTGTTTTAGACGCCCCAGTTCCACTCCTACATGCAGGCCTGTATGGAATCGCACTTTGAGAAATTCTTTTCTGGAACCTCCTCGACACATGTCTCAGCATCAAGATGTCTTCGTTCTTCTGCCAATTTTACATCTCCATTACCTTGCACGTCAAAAGCAGAATCCACCTCTGCGTCTTCTATTGTTAGCGTGAAAGAACAAAGTGGTATCATCAAGCATGAGGCGTTAGTTGGCAGTCCCTCAGTTTCAAAAATCCGAACTAGAACTGGCCTCTGTCGTCCACGAAAGTCAATTTCAGCTCCTCTTGCTGCCTCACCTTCCAAAACGTCTCTTGTTCAAAATGTCTCGATAGATCAAGATGAAGTCCCCAAACCCGCGAATCCAGCAGCACCCACTGCCTTTTCAACTCCACTCCCTGCTAAACGTCCACTCTCGACAAATTTGGACAAAGTAGAGACCTCAGTTATACCTCCCGTGCTTGAGAAAACATCCCCCATTGTCAAACGTCGAAGATCAACTCTGTTTGCATCTTCTATTCCTATGCAGAGTGTTAGAACTTCCCCTAAGTTCGAGACTCCCAATTCACCTGGGTTCGATCACGTTTTCGTCTTACCCGATTCGATTTCTGATACTGAGTCAACTGAGCCCCAAAGAACTGATATAGGATCATCAGAAGTGAAAATTCCGAATATCGATCCCCCTTATCACGATATCAATTCTGATACTGCCTCAACTGAACCCCAAAGAAATGATAGTCCATCCTCACAGGCCATTTCGCATGTTGAACTTTCCCTAGAAGCGAATTCTTCGGGACTGTTGGAAGATATTTCATCATCGCTGGATGTGAGTATAGCTGACTTGGTGAAGACTAGGAAACGCAAATGTAATTCACAGACTTCATCTTCAGCTCCTACCCGAAGAAAACCACTCAGGTTGAAGAGTACTCAATAGTTATTAGCGTTTGTATATTTCGCTTTTAGAGTTGGTATCATTTTTATAAGAGAAAGTTGTTTTTACCTCATTAATCTTGTGGCCTTCTTCTTAAGTACGAGGATTGTGGGTTGTGGGAGGTATAAAACGTGTCATCCTGGATTGTCGCGTGTCCACCTTTGTGAATGTCTGCGTGTATTCGAGGGGAAGTGGCCAGGTGGTACTATATTCCCAGCCGTTCGTTGTCGGCTACTTTTCGATACATGTGCTGTCCTCCGTCGCATTATCCTGGAGAGTGGTTAACTCTTCACCTGATTTTGCATTATGTGTCCATAAATTTTAATCAAGAAGCCTTCCAAAGTAAATGTGCTCGTTTAGGAGATATCTATGTCCTAAGTTTTAAGTTAAGAGGAGTAATATTAAGTGACGAGTTACTTAGGTAAAGAAGTAAATTTCACATGAGGGAGGAAGAAATGGAAGTTGAGTCGAAAAATGGAATTCTTTTGAGTTCGAGTCCAGTTAAATTTTGCTCTTGGGATCGTGTTGACCGAAGTTATTGGAGGTATTTAAATTTGGTTAGAAGGTTAGTGAGAATAGTTCGCTGAATACGGGTTCTCGTGGCTTAAGATGCGCATTGTGAGTTTTAAAAATCTCGAAGTTAAGAGACCGAGTCTAATGTGTTTGCACACAATTTGATTTGCAAGTCATAAAATTGAGTGGTAGCGTCTATTCTAGCTACATAACCACAGTTGGTTTTTAAAGTTGTAGTTGGTACATGCATTTTGAATATGTGTCCAATTATATAACAACTCAGAATATGGATAATTTGCAGTTGTATAGAAAACAAGACGTCATATAACACGCATATTCCAATGAATTGCAATAGGTGTGAGACAAGTTACCATTTATCGATATATATACGAAAGCGTATACGAAATGTTGCGAAACTGCCAATTCATAATTTAATACTATTGTAAACCGGAAAAGATTTATTTCTTAAGATCTCATGGTTTCCGCACAACTATAGGAAAAAGGCGAACAGCAGAACAGTAGGGGAAGAATTAAAGTCTCTTGCTGACCGAAATTCATGAGAAGGAAGGGAATTATTGTAGGCGGCCCACAAAACGGACAATGCAATTTGTGAGCTGAGCAGAATGTATCAAAGTCTGCATGTGCTTCTCCAAAGACTGGCTTTCCTTTGAGATTATAAATGGGACATAATACCCCATCTCGGCTTTGTTGATTAGGATGCAAAATGAGTGCAGTTAATTTCTGGATGGAAGTTTGCACATATATTAACTGCTCAAATATCGCCATCGAATATCTCCAAAATAAAGTATCGTTACGACAAGTCCACATCTTGCGTGTCGCCGAGCGCAGAATAAAGCAATATTAGTCAGCTTTAGGCTTTTTAAGTTTGTAAGAATTTTACCGCAATCAAGATAGGAGAGAAGCATAAAAGCCGTTGAATACATGTACCAGGTGAGAACTAAGAGAGCGTTAGTCTCAAAGCTGACAAATTGACAAAGTGCATTGGTGGAATGGGGAAGACTCAATAGTTAGACAGGTCGAACAAACAGACGGTTAACTTAATCAATTCGCATTTAGTCATATGGATGGTCAGTTGCACTGGCTTTCGATCATATTGCACATCTGTATTTGAAAAGCTCTTTGTGATCTAGAGTGGCTATATACTTAAATTTGATTAATAAATAGTATTTATTAGTTGTACTGTTCGTTTCTTTATTTATCTATTTTTTTTCTTTCGTGATGCACTCTTAATAGTTGTATTTTTTGTTCTAAATTAGAGAAAAAGAGCCGTGTAAATATTAACAGATGGTACAGTCATCTTAAAGTCCTGTGATTTTTCAATCACTGATACATTTATCCACCAGTCAATTGTATTTGCAGGAATACTCGCTAGAGAATCTCGAGAGTTTTTCACATTAATGTCAAAGCACGTCCGTTTTCGGTTAGTTGGTCCATTTTCACATGAAAAATGAGAAGAGAACCCTAGTAGAGTGAATATACGTTCTCTCTTCGTTTTCTCTTTGCCGCTAATTCCTCATTTTAATGAGAATTTCTGCTACATCTGCTCAAATAATAAAACGTGAGTTTCAGCATTATAAATTACCGCATTCGTAGTATCGTTCGAACTACGAAAGAAAGAACGCCGACTTATCAATAATTAAAGTCCATTAAAAAATTGCAAAGCGATTGCAAGTATGAGTCATTTTAGATTCTTGATTCAATTTTCGAATGCACTTACACACCTTGATCTTTTGATCTTACGCGGGTGTTCTCATCGATTTTCTGCTGATCGAAAAACCATTGCGTCCCACCGTCAGTTTCTCGACTAAAGCGCATCTTTATTCTATACTGCTGTGATCTAAGTTATTAACTGAGTTACAGGCACCTTTCAAAATGCATCAGAGTATGAAAAAATCTGTTTTACTCTAATGAATGCATTAATGTTTATAAGATTTTGAATCTCTCATTTAATTTATGATGTTGCTGCGCTACTCTAACCGGGTATTCATGTGTCAATAAACATTCGTCTATTCCGAGAATTAAGGATTTCCAGTCTCGATAATTACTTCAAGATAGTTCTCATAGGGAGATATCACTGATTGAATATGAATGATAACGCTCGGTGACGATAAAATAACTGGATTTAATTCAAAACTTGAAATGTCTTCCCATTTACTTTCAGTGAAATTGGGTTTGTCTGGTCTTTCAGTGATAAAATGCATAGAGCTGGAAGTCATGCTAATTTCGATTACCTCTCGGCAAGACTCTTTACTGGTTTTAACAAAAATGGTTTAAATTGAGAGAAAAGAAGAAGATTATTTCATAGACTTTTCTAATACTTCGATGAAATAAGCCAAATTATTGGTATTGGTATACTAATACGGAAATTTCCAAAATTGGGCATTTGTCACAGTTATTAGGACGGAGTAGTCGAGGGTCGATATACCTTCTGCTAAGAGTTAATTATGTGTGATTAACCTCTTAATATTGAAGTGGAATGACTCAGAAATCACCTGACCAACAAGTATCAATAAATAGTGTGATTGATCAATTCTCTCAATGCTGGAAAGTGCTGATGGACTTTGATCGAATCATCACCTGATATATCTGATATCTGTCCTGTCCAATTTCACGCCTCGTAACACTGACCACAAATTTAGTAAACAATGATTGTTCGATTTTAACAATGGTCATTGAATTCGTAAGCGAAATAAATTAACTACAGCAAAAAATAAAATAATCTTTCCCGGGGTGTTTAACATTTGAGCGTTGTGGCAAATTGGAGACCGGATTTAAGACTTCCCTATAACTTACTTAAGAGTGTTCAAATAGGATACAAATGATGAATGCTATTTCATAAGCTCTACTGATTGTTGAAAATGAAGCTCTGATTACATCTACAAGTGAAGTTACCATACCTTCTAAACCTATAAATTGAATGACTTCTCGAATTAGGCAACCACTTTCTATATGGAAAAGTGCATTGCACGACAGACTTCAAGGTGTCTTTCTCTATGAGGAAATGTTCAGAAATCAAAATACTGCTTCTATATAAACGAAATTCATCATTAACAAAGTCTTGTTTACATTGGTTAGCTATTATTATCTGACGCTGACTGAAAATTTACAACCTTTTATCCTGAGTCGCCATTACAACACGCAAGAATGGTAATATACTTCAGGATTTAGGGGGAAAGGGAGCAGAAGCGGGATAACAGTAGGAGAATCAAGAAAACTTCAACCAAATAAGCCACAGAATCTCTTATTTGATTGGTAAGTTGTTGTTATAATTTGAAATTGCAAACTCCCAAGGCAGAAGTAGGGCACGACAAGTTCAGAAATTCAATTATTACAATGCTTTATTGTAATAGTTTGGAGTAATAGCAGCACACATTAAAGAATGTTATTCAACAAAATTCATATATTATTACAAATTTCAATTATGAATTCTGGTCCTCACAGTAATCGTCTACTCTGAAATTACTATTTAGTAGTGTTGACACATTATAAAATCTGGAACCCTTCCTTCCTGTTAGGTAAATACTCTTAATTTTATGATGACTAAATTTTCAAACATGTCTCTTCCAAACTCTGAAAATATTAACATAGAATGCAAATATCACTAAATTCTTTGGGGTGGGACTAAGAAAAATCTTTTCTGCGAAAATGGAAAGTTCTCACTTAGTTTCTTAACCACCTTCAAATCTGTCAATATAATAAGCTTTTTAACTATTAAATCTCACCACTCCCTTTAAAATCTCGTATACATCATCACACCTTTAGGATTTCACATAATGTACCCACCCTAACCAATCTAGCATTTTCGAGGTCTCAGACTCATCTATCATATGAAATTGCGAAATTGGTCAGGAGGAAAGAGAAGAGAAAAGGGAGAAAGAGAGAGGAGAGGGGGACAATTTTTAATGGGCATGTGGGTGGGCGCATAGTCAAGCTTGTGGGAACTTACCACAGGCACGTGCTACTGTGAGAGGCTCTCATTTCTCCTCCTCCCTTTCTCCTCTCACCTGGGCACCCCCTTGTTTGTCTGCCTGCCTCTTCCCTCAATTTCTTGATTCAATTAACCAGTATGGCCGTGCATCCTCCCCACCTCTACCTCTCTATCTATTTGATGACGTCTAATTAACCACTTAACGCTTGTCATTAGAGGTCATTAGAACTGATACGTTAATAAACTTAGGGGAGACTGCAAGGCTAGACATTAATTTATGTCCTCTACACGAAAATTTAACTTTCTCGAAACATCACGAGATTATTAAGTATTTCGATAGACTTTAAAGAATGAGGAAAACTCAAAGCCAATAAATATTTCACGCATTATCGAATATTAACAGTATTAGTACTGTTCATGCCAAAAACACATTTTAGCCTTCAGGTAGCATTAGAACATACGAAAGAGCAGAATAGTCCATTAAGAAATGAAACGGGGATCGAATATAAGAGGATACAAAGAAGCCAGAAAGTTAGGAATTTTGATTTATTTAACTTCACTTTTTAATATCCAAATGTTCTAAATCTAAATTTTCATGAACTGATCCCTGGGTTACTTGATTATTGTCAAGTTAAGTGGTTGTTTGAACAGAGTTTTCAGCAATCCTGTCCCATAATGGCCATATTTTGAAAATAGCACTTTTTATATAGTTAATCTTTTAAAAAATTGGCTTTATGATTTAGTTCTAAATGGTTTTAGTAAGAATAGAATAATCAGCCAATGATATCTTCAGTTATTCAAAATGTTTGCCATTAACAGAAATGCAAAATAAGAAAAGAAGATGTGAAAGATTGTCCCTAAATGTTTCTCGGGAATATTTTTTCACCAACATCAATTTAATTCGCTTTGATTAAAAGTCATGTTTGTGTTTTTGCGTTTGGCTGAACTTTTCAATCATCTCAGTTGGAGAATGTTGATTAAGGATTTGTACTTGCCCTTCTTCCGCAATAACTCAGTTTTCGCCAGTAATAACCAACTCACGGCGATTGCAAAGTTGGTGGTGCAGAGGCTCAATTCTCGAGTGCTCTCACTCTCTCTCTCTACTTATCTTCATTCTTAAGCGTTGGTGTTCAATAACTTCTGTTTAACTCATGGCTGTATCATCTGGATTCCTGGGACTGATCCAACAGATGTAAGAACTAATATGATATTCATGTAGAAACCTGGTAATTCGATCCTTTGCTGTAGCTGATTGGGTATTGTTTTAAGCATTTCAAGCCCTTATAACGATAATAATAAATCTTAAT
Organism: Hymenolepis diminuta; assembly: GCA_900708905.1. NCBI lineage: Eukaryota > Metazoa > Platyhelminthes > Cestoda > Cyclophyllidea > Hymenolepididae > Hymenolepis > Hymenolepis diminuta. The sequence goes on along the minus strand of CAADRB010000046.1, from coordinate 1,171,740 downwards.
TATTAATCATCACTAATGTTATTATAATCATTTAAATTTGTACGAATTAAGTAAAATTAATTTTTTATTTGAGGGTATGTAAAACACTAAAATATACATACTATTGTTTTCATTGAGGGAAAAAGTGGTGAATTTCATATTTATTCAACAAATTTCGCGGTTATTTTTCACGAGGAAAATTCGTGAAAGCTTGTGCAAACGTGCGCGTGAATGTGTGCAATCACAGTCCCAACTGCACCCCTCTCTTCCCCATCACTATCAAATTTCACTCAAACCGCGAAGTGTGCGCTGCATGTGGTGCGCAATGTAAGCGATGTACCATTCTTCATGCACAATTTAGCCGTCTCTAGCTCTGACTACTGTGTACTGAGCTGGGCTCCTACTGGACTGTCGTCCCTACCTCTCGTGCTCCTGTGACACCTGTGGCGGCAACGCACACACTCCAGTACGTGTGACACAATCGTTACACTCTTGTCATTCGAGAGCTTTCTCTCTACAGGTAGCTAGCTCGCTCTCTGTCGAGAGTGAGAGCAATGTTACAACTTCCTGCGCACAAATTTTCCTGTGGTGGCGTAGTTCGTGGACAGACCAAAATGTGTCCTGAGGGTGGTGTAAGTGGTGTGTCGTCTATTAAAGGCTTATCTCATTCGTGACATGTATCCTTTTGTCTATCTGTCTGGTGGTGACTACTATGTGAGCTAATTGGCAATTAATGACTGCAACCTAGCAAAGAAAATGATCTATTATTGCGTTACAACTGCGAATCTGTTTGTACATCTTTTTACATGCCTAAAATAAACTTTAAAAGGGGATTTGAAAACCCTATAGGAATTTGAAATCTCTTTGCTCAAATCCTGTTGGATTGAAGACTTCCTGGAATGGAATGGGGATATTGTTCAAAATAAAGTATTCTAGCGTTATGGTTTAGCCCGCTACTTCTCTCACTTATTTGGGAAAATATCTAAAATATTGCTTTTCTATTATATAAATTAACATAAATATTTTTTTAATAAATCAAGATGTAACCAGCCAGTTAAAATTCATAATATGCAACTGAACTATCATAAATAATAAAAACGTCAATAAAAGGAGGATAATAGAGATTTAAGAGGTACCTATTTACACTGGCGTACTCCCCTGAGAATCATTCCTCTCCTTGTGTGGATATTTGCTTTATCAAATTAGGTCTCCATGGGTAGAATCAGAGCATTTCTCCCATTGAATTGTTTGATCTATCCTGACCATTTTACACACCTGACATACTCGCGGAACCTCCAATTCCTTCACATTCACAACATTACTTCATACTTCCAAAATCATCATTTTTATTAAAGGACATTTTAATAAGAGTTCAAGATTCAATAATACATAAGAATAAATAATTAGATTTGTCAGTCCAACCTTTAAATCTTCGGGTGAACATAATTATTTATTCCGAATATGTTTTAAAAGATGCATATATGATTTAAAATATGTTAGATTTAAGGAACACGAGTGTGAAAAAGTCCTCAGTTGTTAGTCAAGATTAGAGGGCATCACTCAACGTGCATCGTTTTGTTAAAGAGAAAATCAGCATATTGTTGAATTTAATACCAATTGAGCCTCAACCAATCTTAACCTGCCATCGGGAACAAAGGGAATATTTAAATAATTCTCACAATTTCAAAGTTCTCTTCATCACAGAATATCTGCATTCAATTGAATTTCAGCTTTAAGTAGATGATAATTACAGATTTAATTTAAACTGCGTCAGGCCATTTTCTTTAATTCAGGACACAATGCATTATATTAGCCATCGGCCGAATGTACTGGCATTACCAGGTTACAATAATAAGAAACCTTGTCATCGCCAAGGCCAGCCAAGTAATCAATCGAACAGATCACAGTGTCGTTACCACCGATCTTGGTTCAAATTTCAATAAAGGTCCCAACTCTGATGAATGATTGGCGCTATGTACGAAATATTAAATGGTTGTAAGGTCCTGCCAAAGGGGGAGTTAGTTTTAACAAGCTCCATGGTTAGGTCGAATTCCCCATTGACTTTGATTTAATATAAATTGTGTGGGAAAGTTCTTTCTCGATTATAGCTTGTATGGGATGCCAGCTATTTGGAGCATTTCAACTTAAAAGGTATTTGGAAGCAATATTGAATGAAATGTTTAGCCGAAATGGTGTATTTAACAAGACTCCTTATGAAGATTGACTTACCACTCTGAAATATGAAACAGACAAGTAGATATTAGCTTTCATTCCTTTAGATCATTATTATGCTTCAAGCGTGTTGAGAATAATTACGCAATAAGTGTCTGGATGAGAAGATTTAGATGCCAATAGACTGTGGAGTGATCCTTATTTATCCCTCTATTTGTTAGCATAAATGGGCGCGTGTAAAAAATATTTCCACTTTTGAAAACTTATTTATAAATAAAAAAGCGGTAGATTGGAGATCACAGGTTCGATCTATCATCGTTTTAATTTCAGCGAACACAATATTCATCCGAACTGATTGGACCTATATAATAGAGGGCCACAGAATTTGAACTTCACAGTCAAAATCTTGAGGATGTCAAGACGAGTTTTGAAAATTAGGCATCTCTTCGATAGGCTTTGAAAATATTAGGGGAATGCAATACGTACAATATATGAAATGAAATAAAACTGGAATGTTCATATAAATATAATGCTAGCGTAAATAGTGATATTCTTCGTTCCTATAGAACTGTAGCAATTTCCATTCCAAATGTATGAATCTCCTATAACCTCACTTATAAAACTCATCTCCTTTTTTATTCGGGAGAGAATTTGAGTGCACCAGATGATCATAGCTAGCGGTAATTTCGATTTAGTAGTATGTGTTGTCCGAGGGTGAAGAGTTAAAAATACAAAGAACCCTGCCGTATCAAAACAACATGACCAGGTGCTGCGTCACAGCAGGGACAGGCACACGCAGATGTTCCCATTCATAAAATTTCCCACGAGTTGTTGTTACTGGATATCATTGCAGCAACAAGATGCAAGAGGACTGCGTTTGTAAATAAAATAAGTTTAAATTAAACGTGGTGTTTAATATACGTTGTCATTAAATTATGCCTAACTTCATACATTTGTTATAAGATATTAATTATTGCTTCAGTTTCAAACTTTGATTTGACTTAATTTCATGCGAATCAATCAAAAATAATTTTTTATGAATACCAAGGACAAAAGCAAAATCGTCTGGTTATAAATTTCAACAAATGAGAGTAGCAAATATAATGTTATATGGTATATTCTAAGTCACTGTTTTCTGTGATCAGTATAAACTATTTGTACTAAGCCAGAATCAACAACTGAATAATTTCAAAGGTGCTTGTAGGATAGAGAGATGCACAGCTGTTAACAATACAGCTATTGAAGAGGGAAGTGAAATTCTTTAAGCGGTGATTACTTCCTTTTTATTGCTAATACCTTCCGATTCGATAAATACAGTTTGAATTCAATTAAAATGCTACTCAAAGAATTCTAAAAGAACTGGTGGGATTTTTTTGTAATAATTTATTCTACGAAACAATTTTAATAATAAGAAAAGAAGGCACACTTATGGAAAAGAGTAAGATTAATAGTTTTCCTAAGAACATTCACCTCAACAAATGGGGCTTCGGACTTTCCTTACATAGGAAATATTAAAGTAAATTTTTTTATTTAAATGCATATTTCGATAACTTTTAACAAGGTATTTTGAATAATGTGTGTGCTTTATTCAGTTGTGATGGCTTAGAAAGTAAATTAGAGAAATTCTCTTACTTGGCTTGTTCTAGTAAGAATCACTATTAATTAATATCTATTGATTTGCATAATCTTGTTTTAACTGGTTATAACCCAAAAATGAATGCTTGAGTTAATGTATTTTCGGTACTCTTAGGATGGATATGTTGAACAGAATAGAATTACAAACTCAATAGGTTTTATAAAATCACTCAGCCTAGACACTTGTTCGTTATAATTTAAGCTACTTGCCGAGATAAAGTTGATGTCATGCTTCTAACGTATTCCAGACTGTCCCATATGACCACGGTTGCATATACCAAGAGAAAGATTGAGAAAGATTTGTAACTCACTTTACTGTCTCTATATTATGAAGGTACCTCTTTTATAAGCTACTCTGATATGTAATATCTGTTTGTCTACTGGTTAGACAGTAATATGAATTTCGAGTACGAACGTGCAGAAACGGTAATCGGGAAATCGATCTCGTCAGGAACAAGCACAGTTCACAGGATTTTCATGGATCCTTTTTAGTACCTCAGCCATTTCCGATTTTTTTTCAATCGCGTACACAGCCAAAAAGTTTAGTACCAAATTATTAGTAGCATAAAGCATTTGAATTTGAAAGAGATTCCTAAAACCGATATCCATTTCCGCTTCAACTAGAATTTTAACAGGGAGGGATTTCAAACGGGTATATCAGTCAGTTATTTCAATGATATTCACTTCGAATTTTTTGCTCTTTGTAAAATACAAATCCCAATTCCATTATTTCAGAAAGACACAGATTTTGGGTTAACTTTTCATAAACATCGTAATATTTAAACAATTACAGCTTGATCATGTTAAACCTGAACAGGAACCCGGACGATTACTTCATTGCGATCAGCCGCTCGATATCTTCCTTACTCAAACTTAAATGAGTATATTTCAGCACTTAACATTCTATGAGCATTATATTCTTGACCATTAATACAGCAGCTGCCACTGCCACATAAAACCTGTGATTGGTCACACCCTGTCGCACTAATCTCCGATTGGTTGACAAGTCTCGCGCGTCGACCAATTGCCAGTGTGGCATTTAGAGAGTGTGTGAGCGAGAGTTGTGGGACATTAGTGAAACCGCAGAATTGTTAATATTAGTGACATTGCAGCGGAAGTATCGATACTACGAGGCGAGTGCGCGCTACGCTACTTTGTCCCAAATATATTATTAAGTGTTGCTGCTGCTACTTTCGCTACTGTTGTTGCTAAAGGTTACATCGTAACGAATCTCATATTCACACTCCTTCACACGCCCCCTCTCTAACGCTGAGTGCAATTGTAACATGGTCGGCTTATATCCAAATGGCAACAATCAAATTCCCGATACACCTCGACAGGATATCCAACGGCACATGCCCCTTATGGATCCGAGTATTAGTGGTGGTGGTGGCGGTGACGGTGGCGTAAGTAGTACTAATAATAATGTTACTAACGATGTATCAAATCCACAGGCGACAGCGCCTACTCAAGCCTACTCTGCGGGATTAGATGAATTCTCTCATTTACCTGCGACGGACTACTGTGGACGAATTTCGAATGCGGATATCTTTCAGCCCACCGATTATGCGTCGTATCATCAGGCAGTGGGTTTTAGACCCTTTGAGGGGGTTGGGGAGATGCCTGTGGAGAACAGGTGTTGTTACCCTACCAGTGACAGTGAGTTGGTGAGTTCGAACCAAAATGATAGACTGGGAAATCTGTTCAGATCGGCTGGATTCCAAAATATGGAACTCAAATCTTCATCACCTCCACAAAAGTTAGTTATTATTAAATGTTATATATTAATATTAATTAAATTAATATTGAATAATTGAAACTTTATCTCTCCTGTAGTACTTTTTGTTTTCCAAATTATAAGTATCATAGTAATACTGGTTAATGATGTTTTATTTTCTAATTATTATTTCGCTATTTTGTTATTATATTATTACCCATGGCAAGACAACGAGTTTCGTCATTTTTTTCATTGTGGGAAAGCAACTGACACGGATTAAAAAACCCCAACTAATTTAAAAGGAAAGGTGGTCGGAACAAATAGTTTTTCGCCACCTGAAATTTGATTTGAGTTGTACTATATTTAGTTAATGGGTGACTCCAAAATTCAGATTTCCTAATTCATCACCCAAATTGAGCGGAATTATTGTTCACGATATCTACGGTTGTTTAATTACGTCAGTTGGTCTTACCGCTTCATTTCACTTTTTCTTCCATTTGTTGAGAATGGGGAATGATCTTACGTGATACTTAAAAGTTAACATGGCTGAGCTGAGATGGTTAAAACTTTTACATTTACAAAGTTCAATGTCATCAAAATTATTTTTCTTTATTATATTTAAAGATTTTCCGTTTGACACATCACACCTTAATTCTTGTTTCAAAATATATAGACTGATATTCATAGGATTACTTTCTGTATATTTTTATCGGAGAGCTATAATGCTAGATAATGAGCAAATTGAAGGTTCTTTGGATATTCTAAAATCACTTAAAGCACTCTTTCAATGAAGTATTGACCTAATTCAGACAAATCATTATCTGGGGTTGTTTTTATTAGCTATTTTACACGTGATAGAAGAAGATTAGCACTGTTAGAATCCTCACCAATTATCGCTTACGGAAACGATCTTTTATTCCTAGAAACTTGATTTTGATCTCATTTAGTTTTTGAATATTTCATAGTGTAAAAAATGGCCAAAATTACAATTAGAACTATATTTATTTCTGTTTGAGAAGCCTCTGAAAAAATAACATTTAGCTTCAAGGAAATGTCCTCATATCTGAGCCGAGAAATGACTAAGACAAAATTCCAAATTTTCACCCATCTTTTCAAATTAAGTACCCTAAGGTTGCACACCTATTTCTTCGACTAAACTAGCATTATTATTGATTTTATTGTTACTCACAGTGATACAAAAAAATGCACAATTTTAATTACGTTAGATCCATTATCCTAGAGTTCGATAAATGGAAAAAAGAGGAGATCAAAAAGATTTTGAGAGTAAGGCCAAGAGCCTTACTTCATCCGATTTTTGGATTTGGATTGCATAGTATTCACTCAATGGGAAATTCATGTTCTGATATTCAAATTTCACAATTTGTCACTAACATTACTGAGGAAATACTCGTCCACGATATCCACAGTTTATTGACCGGTTAAATAATTATGATGGTCGGTCATGCCACTTCAATTCATTTCTCCCTCAAAATATCTATTTCTCCAGAGTATACACGGGGTTGCTGGTTAATGTCCAGTTTGAATTTTAGACTTCTTGGATAGTAAAAAAGACCTCTTTTGTACTTTTGTATGCTCTATTTATCTTTTCTAACTTAGTATCGTTTGCGGACAAGAGGACATGCAAAAATCTTTTCCGTCACTTCCACTTAATCCCATTTATCCCAACTTATGCCTGTCAACAACTCAACGACTACCATTCGATTCTGACCCACAACAAATTACTCAACCAGTCCCAATAATTCAAGATCTTGCTAATCAACAACAATCTCTTTGCACATTTCAATCTTCTACCAACAAATTTCGATCTCAAAGCGGACTTATGGAGCTTCTAGGAACAAGAACCGTGAAATCCTCAGCTAATCCCATTTCACCAAAAAGTGAGACTGAAATGAAACCCCAGAAATGCGATGAAAATGGAGCTAGTGCTATGGTTGATAACAATGCCGTTCCTCGGTCGTCATACATGTGTCGAAAGTGTCGTGCCCATGGCCGCCTGATCGCCGTTCGTCAGCACAAACGAAACTGCCCTTATAAGCACTGTTCATGTTCTGTTTGCTCTCTAGTCAATTACGGACGACATATAGTAGCAAGGCAAATAGCTCTCTATCGGGATCAAAAGAATCATCACATTGATGAGAGTGGTAACCTTGGTAGAGGTACAAGAGGCGATAAATCTCGCGGTTCTGACAAAATCGATATTGAAGACGAGGGGCCGCACTGCCGACGCTGTCGCAATCATGGAAAAACAAATCCGTGGAAGGGACACAAGAAAGTGTGTCCATTCTACTACTGTATTTGTCAGCAGTGCATTCTAATCACACTGAGAAAGTCAAATGAGAAGAATCTTCGTAAGTCGAGCGATAAATCTTCTACTTAATATTTGTAAGTAGATTTTCATTCAAGTTTTCGGTTTTAGGGGAAGTCGTTCAGGAGTCTTATAAAGAGATGGGATTAAAGACGACAAAGAAGCAGCAAACTTCGGAGAATGTTAACTTTCCGACTCAATTTTATAACAAGAAAACGACTAAATCTGCCCAAGAGAAGCAGGTGCTTAATCAGGAGCAAGAGCTTCCGTCGGCCTACCAAGATAGCTATGGTCTAAGATGGAGAAATCAGGAGGAATCTGGAAAAGAATCTGCTGAAAATGATGCTGGATTCTTGCAGGCGAATATTCAACAACAGAATGACTTCTATGACACTCGAGCTCATCATGCCGCCGCATTTGCAGCAGCCGCGGCAGCGGCCGTAGCTTTTCAGCAGGAAAATGCGGTATCATCTATTGATTCAGCTCTTCCCCTAAAAGAAGAAAGCCATATTGATTGTGGGGCTCAACAGATGGGTCAGACTGGATACCCTCTGCAAGATAACTGGATTTTTGGAAACGAGGTCAAATGCGCTCTTTCACCAAAGGATATAAATCCAACTCAGATGGAGGGATTTCCGGGACATAATGGATTCAGTACCTTTTGGCAATCAGGCCCTTTACAACCAACCAGAAGCGAGGAACAAATGCGTGCAGGTAAGTAAAGTGGATAATAAATACGTGTCAGTAATACTTAACAGCCATCGTGGGTTTACTTAATCACAGAGCCAAATTCTCTAAAAAATGTGGGGGTGGGAGGGCGAGGCAAACCGCTTCAACCAAACGGCGCGCCTATAATACATTTTAGAGTTGACGTAAATTGACTTCGCTCAAAGATGTCCTCCCTTTGTTTAAGGCTTCATCAAATGTTATGACTATTTATTTAGAAAGGGTTGCCAAGACCTCAGACGTTGAAAATTTTAATGATGTCTTTACCTGGTTAGAGACCTTCAAAGTGAACTCAACAAATTAAAGTTTGCACTCAGTGAAGAAGCTAGAACGAAGATCGTCAGTTGTCCTGCAAGTTTTGATGAATCTCCCTTTTTATTATTCATCTTTCAGATTCAATGTCACTTTCAAATTTTCACGAAACTCCGAGACATCTTGAGCCAAACGGCGAATCGAACCCAATGATCGGAGGTCATGGACAGTTGTTGCCAAACAAAGTTGGCAATATTTCTTGATTATTTCTAATTAATTAGCAGCCAAAGGATTTATATGTATGTATATACTCTTAGGCGAATTAATTTTCTTCCTCTGCACTCTCTACCAATGTGTGTTCATGATTTCGTATTAAAGCATTTATAATAATTTTTCAAATTCTGGAAGCGACTCTATCACGGTTGATTTCAAAGTTAATGTTCTTGATTCAATTTTTCTTATGTTTTGACCAAATTATTGAAATACTGCGAAATTTTAATGATAAGATGGTGAAATCGTGATTTAAAGGTAAACCAAAGTTCTTCTTTCAATAACCAGACTGTCGCACTAACCATTCAGGTGCAAAATTTTTTTTACCTTCAGTAGATTTTTCGAATTTTAATTCTACGCGACATTTGCGTTAATCTGATGAATTGTCAGTGAAATCCAATTTTAACTAATCAAAATCGAGGTTGCATAAAATTGCAATATGGAGAGGAAATGAAGTCTTTAACTGAAGAGTAGATTTGCGTAAATGTTTGAACGATAAGAACAGCATATTTCCGGAATGTGATTTTGTCGAAAATAGTATATTGATTTTGATACTAATGTATTAATTCATGCCAAGAAGTATAATTTAACGTTCTCTACAAAGGGAGAAAGGAGAAGAGTGAATTAATGTAACATGAGTGTTTTTTTGGAATGTTATATTAAAATATTTTTCCTACAATATCAGAAGTGATATATTCTAATATTGAATGTCGATATAAATTACAACACATAATTACTGAGATGGAGAAAATAAGAAAGTTTGCATGGGGGATGGATATGGAGATCAAATAGAGGTAGACAAGAAGAGTCCCATTACCTAAACAGCTTGATTTCGCCATAAATCCAGATTAAAAAGATTGTCGGCATCCTAATTAATGAGTATAGTTAACAATCACTATGTAACGTGCCGAAATTCAAATTTTGAAATCTCTTTCATTGGGTCTGCAGTGTTCAGAAGTGCTTGACTAGCTGATTATATCGGTCTTTTCAGATAATCGTAATCACCCGATCCTTGTTAAATGTGGATCAAACAAAATCCATCTGAAACCGATTTGACTGCATCAAGGCTATTACAACACGTATAACTTCAGTAATGAATGCTTCAGAATAACTGAATCCTCTTGATTATCCGTTTAACAAAACAAAACCAAAAGAAGACAGACTCCTATTCTTTATTTTGACTTTCTTATCGCCTCAGAAAGTGACCAGAACCCCATGAGCAGATACGAGCATCTTTATTGAATGAATCTAACGTCTCCGACCCTGAGTTGGCTTCATGTTTGCAAAATTAAGCAATTGGTTCACCTAAACAAAAATGTAATTTTTAAAAATAGCAATTACATATGATAAACATGTAATATTGTTAATTTTATTTTTCATTTTTTAAACAAACCATTTTAATGAAAATTAGGAGAGTTACATAATTGTAATAATCTCTTTATGGTCCACTAGACAGAGATCACTCTCAACTTAATGACTCAAAACAAGGTTGCAAAAAATTTTCGCACGGCAAAAAAAAAATTCTAATTGATTGAAACATTTTTTGTAATGAAAATCAAATCATGATATATGAAGCCTATTCGAAAAATTTGGCAACTTTGATATTTTACTTAAGAAATACAGATAATTCTGTGTTTATTTTTCATAGTCGATGAGAAGGTTTAATAAAAATAAAGCGCAGCTTAAAATCTTGTGAAAATATTTAATGATATATAATGTTATAGCATTTCAATAAGAATTAAGTTAACGATAAATGTGTCCTCTCATTCAGCAAAATTCGGATAAAGTCAACGCTAAGTGATGCCGAAGAAAATTGATTTTCACAATGTTATGACAACTCTTTATTTTCTAACTTATCTTAAGAGGTAGAATTCTATGTCTGCCTGTTACTCAGCCGGTGTTCAAAATAATTAAATCACGCTGTTACTGAAATACTTGTCAGTAAAAATTGCTTTTCGGCCAAAATGAGGCTAAATCGGAAAGAACAGAATAAATGGGGTAGTGCCGGAAAACTAAGCATCCCTTATTAGCAAATAGTTCAAAAGATAATCTACTTAGAATAAGGATGAAATCTCTATTTTCATGAAGTATCGATTCTACTCGAAATGTTATTTCAGAATGTCATTTCGGTTTACAAAATTCAGAAAAAATTAATGATATAAAATATTTTTATTAAAGAAGTGAAAGGAAGCGTTTTGTTTCATGCGCCTCTTTGGGGTTTAATTTAATTCAAGCAACATTAATGTATATTACAAAACGTGAGACAAAATAATTATCCAATAAGCAAAAAGGAAAACATATTGAGCAGTTTGAGATACTGAAATAGATAATTATTCAACTCAAAACTTGATTAGCTTAACCCATAAGGAAAGCGTTAATTTTACAATATAATGGTTTAAATCACTGGAGATGGACGAAATATGTAATAATTCAGAAGAATCACATTCAAAATCTCTTAAGGCAATCCTGTAAAGTTAGTTTGGAAGGATATGTATATAGGAAGAAGTGCCTTACGAAAAGCAATTTCCTTATAATAGAAACATACCACTTAATCATGGTAAAACATCTATAAAGAATTCAATAACGGGTGAAATGGACTCGGATAGTAGTCAAGATGAGTCAGTAGAGGGTCCTCGTTTCCAACAGAATAGACCTGTTGTAAATACAGTAAAAATACTGCTAAGTTTGAAATGGTTCCAAATAGGCTAATATGTTATATGCACTCCACTAATGTGCCTTTCAAATAGATGATCAAGAGCCTCTTCACTGTTTTATCAGCCTCGACAAAATAGTAATTAAGAAGTCTAATTTTAAACACAGAAAAATCTATAAAACAAGGTTTAGGTTTATTTAAACAATCCTTGATTGATTAGAAAATACAAAAATGGAATGCAACAATCATAAGGGGTAAATATGCAAACGAAACGGGAACCTAACCAAGAAATAGATTCTCTGAACACTTAAAAATCGAAGCAAACTACTATACAAATTGAGTTATTATGTTTTTGATTTTACATAAAGGACTATAGTTTAGATCTAATTATAGATTGACGTTCACAGTATCATTTCCACTATAAACAATGATGCCGTCAAATCGATTCGTTTTTCCCATTTTTTGCAATGTACTTATAAATCTAATGCAAAATAGTAGATAAAAGGTTTAAGCAATGTTTACTTTTAAGTAAAGCAGGTGATAAAATATACTTGAGAGAGGAAAGAAGACAGCGTTTTTCAATTCCCTTCTGGACCTATTCCTTCGCTCACTATCTTCTTTTATCATCAAAAACTTCGGTTCTTTCAATTTTTTGACAGACTTCTGACTTTCCGAAAGTTTATTACTGGTTTATGAAATAATATATTTATTTGGATAATGAGTAATCTACCATTAAGTTCAGCCTAATACGATGCTATTCTCGATAGAAAAGCTAATTCAGGAGAGAGCTCAAATCAGGCAAAGTAACCTCTCATAGAATCAATGGTCTTCTAAGCCTTTAACTAGTGAGGAGACTAAAAGATAAGAAGAACCAGATGCATACTGAATAGGTGGAAAGGAATGAGAGTGAGAAGAAAGAAGGAGTAGGAGACAGAATTGGGAGAGAAAGAGGAAGGCATCAAAAGTGAGCAAGGGCAAAAGCGGGTTAAGAAAATTACGCGAAAAGAAATACGATAAGGATAAGTTTGGAACGGATTTCGTATCTTTTCACGATTGATCAGTAATTAACAATTAGGACAGTGGTATGAGTCGGTTGGAGCCTAATGCAAACTATATATCAGGACAGATGAACATTCGACAAACCGCGAAAATCATTTTGGTGTAAATTATGTTTTATAAATCAGTCAGAGTTGCATATTAGCATAAAGGGTGATTGAAAGACGTTCGATAGATCTTATCCGCATATATAGATTACACTAGTTTAATTTCAATTGTAATCGCTTCCCTGAATATTTTATAATTTATCTTCCGGCTGATCTAATTCTCTCTTAACGCTGAGATAAAATAACTGCCAAAGGTCTTATTTGAACAAGTTTAATGATTTAAATTAACCAACTTAGAAATTGACTTTACACGTTGTTCAACTTTTGGACTTAGTTTTCATTACTGCAATAATTTATAGAAAAGTGGAGATAAGGAAAATTTTATAAATTAAAACTGACAGATAACTAGTGCTTAGAGTGAAGAATGACCGGTTGTTTTTCGGCTTATTAAGAGTACATAATTTAAGAAGCATAAACAAGGTATTATTTGTGAGTTAACGTGTCTCAAGAATCAACGGAATAATTTAATTTAATGGAAGTATTTATTCGAATAGAATAATCTATTAGACCTAAATATTTTACTCTGGTACTTTTCGTCGTAGTGTACTATGCGCAACTAAAAAACATCTTTTTGAGTTAGTTTTCATTGTAAAGTGGTATAGGAATCTGCTACATATAAAAAAATAATATGTTCCCCAAAATATTTCGTATTCATATTTTCTACCTTTTATTCCCTTCTTCTTTTAATTCCCTTATATTTGCATTACATTTGTAAATGGCGCATAATATAAATCGACCTATCGATAAGAAAACGTGCGTCTAATTTTGATGTGGTGGTTTGAGTCGTTTTGTATCGTAGTGTTGTCGGATCGTATTCGTAACCAGAGAATCTAAGAGTTGGTTATGATATCCTACAGAGAAGAACAGATCATAGCAGATTCGATGATCAACTATTTTTCGTAAGAACGCGTCTCTGATTTTATCTTATGCATTAAATCGACTCTCAAACTTGATAAGTAATATTTTATTTTTATTTAGCCGTATCAGAGACGTTATATGTAATTGTTAACGTAAAATTTGTATCTCTATACCCAGATTTATCGATACATTGTATAAATACATTGATTTTGTGTTTTAGCAACATACCTCATGTCATATGGATGATACTTTGTTGAATTCTTTTATTCAAATCTCAATAAAATGCAAATTCAATGTTTTAGGCATATCCTCTCTTTAAGATATACATGTCCGATATCCCAGATTTCCCAGATGGGGGTGAGGGAGAGAACACGTATACGCACGTAAGTTGACACAAAACCAACTTTATTTGCGACATCGAAATAATTAGACGGGCCGATGATATAAATATAGAGAAAATAAAGTAGGATAAAATAATAAAATGTTATTTTCCAAAGAAATCATATGTAAGAAAATATATTTCTCACAGTTGTATAATTTTTATAAGCTAATTAGTCTCTAAAATAGCTAAAAATTCCAGAATTCAATAGAAACACGTAAACGCCTTACTGACAGGCTTTGCACCAAAATCAGCCAAGATAAAGGCATTTAAATTCATTTTATTCAGCACTCACAGTGAGTGTTGTTTACCATATTTTGAGAACCGGATACACCTTAAATCTTTTTCGGGGTCTTCTGAATCTTCGCAGTAACGGTCGGACTGGTGATTGGGCTGTTCTTCGCAGTTTCGGAATTCGAAGGCGGAGAGAGATCACATGTATCCAGGTATATCTCGTTTACATCCATTCTCAGTTTAGAATTTACCGCTGCTTACCGAGCCTGGTAATTTTTGCTATGGCATCCTGATTTAGTCACCAACATGAGGCGTCGTCTGGTTCCTAGACTGTTAAGAATTAGGCATCTCTTCCACTGTCTTCTCCTCTTATGACACAATAAGTTGCCCTATCACATGGTCAACAAGTTGCTCATCCAGACCATTGAAATTAAGTGGAAAGTGAGAATAGGAGATTTTGGGACCATGACAAAAGTCCTCAAATTAAGTTGAAAAGAACTGGGTGACATTGTCAGATTTTTGGTTGCTTATGACGGTACTAGTTGTGGTAGACTAAATGGGTATAATCTCAGGCCGCTTTGAAGATGAATCCACCAGGATTGGATAAGAGATTGATTGGGTAGATCCACTAAGACTAAGATTAATTTGAGACTAAGAAAATTTAGTTTGAGAGCACATAAGGGGATCTTGGTGATAAGAAAATGCAGCCTCGCTTATATTTTGTGCAACTACTTTTGATACTGTTATCTTGGAGCAAGAAACCGGTTTAGCGAGACCTTTTCCTTCCAGTTGCTTGCATTTATCACCCACCAGTGCCGCTTAGAACAGAAAATGAGCTTTGGTTTAGCTTGAATGCGGATGCACTAAGTAAGACATTTTGGAGACTTGATCTTGGTGGAAGATTTAGGAGTTCCTAGGAAGACAAAAGCAGAACAGCATTCTCTCTGTCACTTTAGGCGGCGTATTTGATTTGTCTAATGATCAAGCGGGCAGAATTTCGGGGTAGATTGCTGCTTGGGCGCGGTAGACTCGGCAACTAGCCCTGCTGAAACGACATTACACATGGAAGATTCCATGGAGTGTTCGAGATTCATTACTTTTACACTGTCTCTGACAGATGAGCGCAACTTCATATCATAATATATGGTAGTCACTTGTTATAACCTTATTGGCTCAAAAAATCCCAGAATTTAATAATAACACTTAACTTAAGTGCCTAAAGTTAGGCTTTACCCCAAAATTAAGGAAGGCAACGATCTCGCAATTTGGCAAATTTTAACAAATTTGCAAATTTTATGAACAATAAAAAATTAGTTAGTAATTTAATTTTTCTTAGATAAAATTATTCACTTTTTTCAACAATAGTATTTTCGCCTAGATATTGGTTCAAGCGAATTTAAAGCGAATATATTGTGCATTGAAATTGATTACGTTATGACCTTCATGCAGACTATAATCGATGAAAGTAATTTATTATTTATCTTGGGTATTGCATGTTCCTTATGGATTTATTTTCAGTAAGCTTGACAGTACTTGAAGATAAAAAGGAAAAGGATAAAATATATTAGAATGTTCATCCTAGTCCATTTGAACAAAAGGTTGTTCCAAAGATACAATTAAGAAATGGGGGACATAATGTTCAATACAATATTTACCGAGTGGCGGATAAAGTAAAATTGAGGAATTTCGGTCTTTAAGCAAAGATTTTGAGACAGATCATGTTATTAACGGTGCCTCTTTGTTCCTTTGTTCTTTACTCTTTGAGATTTTTTGCGCGTCCGGTTGGAACTTATCTTACAAGACTGCTGGCGAAAAGTGCAGTTGATTTTGGTTTTCAAAAGTTAATGTCTGCACATATTTTCATTTTTCTCATCTTATCTATGGACCCGAAAAATTTTGTCATTTACACCTTTAGAGTAGCAGAGCTGTTTGTTGTTATAGGCAGGCAATACTGTGACTCTTTTCAGACTTCATTATCTGCTAATAAGTGAATTTTTACAATCCGAACTCTTTTAAAATAACATTGAAAACATCCCACTAGAATGTAATTTATAATTCAAAATTAAATGCGTCGATCATTTTTTTAAGGTCATTTAAATAGACAAGCAAAAAGCTTCTAATGTCTGTTAGCCTATAAAATATCAATATTTATTATTTTTATTTGAAAGTTTGTTTAAACAGGTTTATTTGAATCAAATTAGTTCTTGAAAAATAAACAGCTGTATTTTAGGAGTTCTCCTTGATAATCATTGCTCTGACGATGTGAGATCGATGTTAATGATCGAACCAATTAATTAAAATGCAAGATTTCTTTAATTCAGTTATCAGGTTAGTAATTGGTTTTATAGAGACTCCCTCAGAGATATAGTTAAGCGTATATATACATAATACAGAGAGAGAAACAGAGAGAGTACGCTTTCTTTCGGTGTCAAAATGCGAATTCAATGGCACTTTTACTCAATATCTTTCAGTTAAACCGCCAAATATCTCAATCTGGGAATATCTGCACAGAAACAATAACAAATTCCCTTTTCTTCATCATCTTTCATTCTTCAGGTGCCAATAAATATGATCTTGACGGCTCACAGTTTCTTTGTGCTGCTTACAACAGTTTATTTTTTAATCGAGTATAATAAATAATTTTAGAGTTGGGAGTTTTATAGGGCTGAAGAAATAAAGGAATGGGTTATCTACTCAAATTCAGAGGCTAGTGAACCGTGTGTATCTATGTCCTTCATTTATTTTAGAAAGGGAGATTTTAACTTGGCAAGAATTAAAGACGCACTTTTGATGCTTTAGTTTTGAGAAATATAAATATGCCACCCTGCTATATCCCAGTAAACTTTCGTTGTTATCGTCATCTAACTATGACGCATATTTTCATACGCGTGCAACTTCTGGCTTCAGTATATTAGTAATGGTATTCGAAATTGCATTTCGTTCCATTCCATTTCCGTACACATCATTGGATAAACTATCAATAGTAGTCTACTGTTCTCTGTTCAGCTCCTTACGTATAGTGATAAAAGGTTAAAATGTGTAAGAAAATTTATCATTTTCGGGAAATTTCTAAATTGCTATTATCTATCTGTTCTCGTCAAGTGGATTAACTTCCATAAATTCACCTATGTTCAGAATTAAGCACACTTTGCCCTAGACGAGTAAATGCCTCATTTCTATCGACCCTTTCAGACCCAAAATTATGTGAAGAAGAAAGAGATTTAGATGATTAGTGAAGGTAGTATTCGGGACGGGAAGTACACTCTCATTTCAAATACGAAAACGTTGTTATTCTACACGAGGGGAATGAAAATAAAGGTAAATAAATAAACGAAAATTCAATTTTGATTGTCGATAATAGCCAATCTCCACTTGAGTGCTGGTCTTGAGCACTCAGCAACTTCAACGAATTGGCTGCAGCTTATATGAACAGTAAATCCCTCCCCCACAGGTTAGCAAGGTTATGATTTGGTGGAACCTATCAGAACATTTGTAATTCTCATTTTTATCGTGAGTCTGCTTCAAAAGCTACTGAGGAGGTGAGATAAAGATATACCCATTTAATGTATGATTAAAGCACTCTTAACAACTCCTTATCGAAATTACTTAATGAGAAAATGATTTGACATGTGATAATAGTTAAGTGCTAAAATGAGTTTAAAAGGCATGTTTCTATGGTGTCTAAAGACAATATGCATACCCATTGGCTATTCCGAACAGATGACAACCGATTTTGTATATTATCAAGTGTAAGTTCCTACTTAAGGAACAACGTAACCAGATGCCACAAAAGACCCACATGAATAACCTAAGATTTTGCCAGAAATTAATACTTTTTGATAATTTCTATAGGATGTGAAAAACTGTTAGTTAAATAATTAGTATAAAAGAATAATAGCATTTCTAACATTGTTTCTATACGGTTTAGGATCAGATTTCACCTTGAGTGAGATAATGTTAAGTCAAAAACATTTTTGTCAGCATCAAATACTTGTCCTCAGCTATCAGAAGAGCCAGACTTGTTGATGAAAATTTAACCAATCCGTAAGCTCTGAACATCGCGGACATTAACTCTGTCAGGTATCTAGTTGTCAGACCCAGAAGTTTGAGCTAAGGAATGTTAGTTCAAGATGCAGTGAACTAGGTTTTGTAAAGCCTGGCTCTTGCATGCTGCTGAGAATGCAAAGAAATCTAGTTCCGCCGTTATGATCTACCTGCTAGCTAGACATCGTTGGGTTGAAGTTGACTCAGCTCCCAGAGAGAAGAAAATATTAACATGGGTTTAGTTTCTCATACGCCACTTTATAAAGTAAATAAAAGCTGTTTATATAAGAAAATGAAATTAACAACTGAAATGATGGAGGGGGTCGGGGGGGAGGCATGTCTAGACTAACTATCCAGGTATTCGAGCCATCGTACACCAGCGTACTGATTAGACTGGGACCAACCATAACATAGATTACTCATCTTGCAAAAATGCATAGACTCTGTGGTTTTGTGTTGTCGGCTGCTTATCACTATGTAAATTAAATAAAAAGAGGGTAGTTTGATTAATGTAAATTCATTTGAAGAAAAACTCGTTGATACCTTGATATTTTTTATACTTTTATTTATCCTTCCTTACATTCTACTATTTATTGGTCACCATATTTAATACATTCAAATGATTTCAAATTTCGGCATTTATGCCTAACCGAAGACAATACTGTTAGTAATAAGGCAGGAAAAATGTTTTTGCAAAACATTATTAGATGTTTTCATGGTATATAATGCAGGGAGCCAAGGAGGGCATGCTATTATTCGTTCAATATTCAGTCCATGGAGATCACCGTTTTCTTGACTTCATTGTCAAGCCCATGACCTCATTGTGAATGACATTGATGAAATTAGCCGATATACTTTATTTTTAATTGAAAATAAAATTCAGTTTTATTGTTATACGTGTACAATATAATATTATTGATGTCTGCTCTATTTCCCTTTTATTATATTAATGGCCCATTTGCAAATTTCAAGGTCAAAATTAAAGTTGGTTTTGTGTTAACTGACGTGAGTATTCTCTTCTCCATCTCTACCTGCGAAAACTAGGATATCGGGCTTGTATAGATCGTAAAAATAATTAAGCAATTCATTTAATAAACCCTTTAATAATGAGGAACTAAAAGATATATAAATAGAATGTTTATTTTAGAGAGCAGTTGCAATTTCTTTCGCACGTGAGCACATTTCATGTCTGATGTTCTACCAGTTAGGGAGTACGGTCGAAACAGCCTACTAAATAGTAGAAAGCAGAGTATGACTCATTATGGATACTTTACCACCTGTATGTGTGCTAGACATCGACAGATAAACTGTGGATGGATTCAAGTTTTGCCAATTGGTTAGCGAGCCCATTATAAAGCCTGGTTAAAGGATCTTAAAACTTCTGCTTAAGGGATTAGCCCGACCTATCCAGCTAGCCACTACTGTTTTTAACGATATCTAATAGGTCGTAGAACCACTAGATGCATGCCGGCGATGCAGCGGTTATCATGCTCATCTAAGACTTTGGGGACTATCGGAGCATGCTCAGTGACCTGGATGGCCAACCGAATTGTTTAGGTCTGACTACTAAACAGGGCTCCACGATGATATCCCTCACAATGGGACCCCTCTGATGAGAAGCTTGCATAATGCAATCCCCTTCTTAGGCAATACGGCTAGTCTTTCCATCACTGAAAACGCGTCGATGAGTTTCGATTCCTTGAATATGTAGAAGTACGCCATCAGTAACCAAAATGATCTCTCTTAGTTTCATTAGAAACCCGGGAGACCCGTTTTACAATCTGAATTAGCAATATTTAGGGTATTCTAAAAAAGACCCATTAAATTAAAAGCAAAAATACAATATTAATTGCAGTTTCATTTTTGAAGGGTGTGACAGAGAAGTTAGATTATCTTGTTAACATCGCAGTCAGTAAGATTAAGTTTCAATATTCTCATATATTCCTTCAGGATTCTGCATTTTTGGTAACTTGGATAGCCATACCCGATTTTTCGGCCTAAAGTGATGAATTTTTAGGAAAGATGATTTCATTTTCTCCATGATTCACCACATATTATTATGTTCTGTTCGACCAACAGGGGCTAATTACATTAATTTTCCTTGGGAAAATATCTATTTCTCCTTACCTCAGAATAAAACAAAACATTGTCCTAGCTATGGCGATGTTAGAAACTCAGAATCATCACGCAATTAACTGGTTCAAAGGATTCAAATCCAAACAACCAGAATCTCTACCAAAATTTGAAATAGATCAGGGTAAGGTAGAGGCTGGTTCGCTAATGATCTCAGCTATTAGTTCGCTTATATCTTTTTACGAGTTATTCCTGCGTCAAGAACTGAACATTGTGACATCTGAGTGAAAGTTCCATGGCTAATATGTTCTAGGAGGAGTTTTCAGATGATCCATTTCCCTATTTCCTCTCTATATTATGGCTTAGTGAGAATAGTTGCAGAAAATATGTTCGGAATTGCTAAGAAAGGATGATATGCCTGATTCATTATTATGGGAAATTTTCGGATATTACTAGTTCATCCTAATCTTTATGTGGCTAAGAGCAATTAAGGCGCAGATAAGTATATCGGAAAAAATGATCTCATTTTGATTGAATGTTCGGTCCTCTTGGTAAAAGAAAAGAACCATTTTTAACGATTCTCACAATTAATAGGGGATCCTGAAGTATCCCCTAGGGCAAACATTTTTGATAACATTTGCTTGATCCTTCTTTACACGTTCGACCCCTGTATGAGTACTTCTGATGCAAAGAAGGCAACAATGTCAACTTCTATTTTCGTAATGCAAATTGAATAAATGATACACGAGACGGATCTTAGTATTGACTCGCGTTGGCGTAGAAATACATTCTTAAATCCAATTTTCCTAGTAGTTCTCATGACTCTGCATCATGGAGGAGATTTTAGAGCATACTATTCGATGCAGGGACTTGTTAAGAACCCCAGATTCAGTATATATTGTCTCTTTGACCTTTTTACATTTGCATTAACTTATTTTTACCTGATTTAAGGTGAATGATCTTTCATGTTGAAAAGAATATTTAATCATAAGATATGACGCCTTAATGTGTATATAGAGCGGCCGAGATAATGCAAACTCCAGACTATTCCTATGTACCTACTTTACCATCAGAAGATTTGCTGCCCCATATCTGTTGATTTATATGTTCCTCTGAATGTCCATCACTTCCAAGGATCCCTATAATCTCACCTTTTCATTTGAGAACTTTATTCCATAATCCTATTTCCTCTACGTAATTTCACGTTCCTACTAATATACGTTACTAATTCCCTCCAACATATTGTATGATGAAGACCGTAAAAAAATAGAAGAGCGACTGATTAAATAGACTCTCAGAACTGATAGGCAATATAGCAAATGGAATGTGTAAACTAAAGCTCCTATTTTCGATAACCATTTACTCGATATTCCACCTTGTATATGACCATATAATACTAAAGTCAGATCCAAGTATGGATACAATGTGATTTCGCTGATTACTTATTTAAACCATTATTTGAAATCCAACCACATGATGACACGCATGATTAACTAGATACCCCAATTTTAACAAGCTATGGATCACCGCAAGCTATCCAATTGCACAGTCTGTCCGAATACGCCACCCATCCCTCTTATTGGTGATGTGTATAAGATACGCTCTCATGCAATCAAAATTAGTTGATGGTGACGAGACAAGCTACCACAAGGCCTTCATTCGATCGGGCATACCAGCTGATTCTGTGCGAATCTTTGGTGAATTTAAGCTGGAATATGGACCTAAAGTTGTCCGTTGAAAATCACGACTCATCCGTATTCCTCTACCCCCGTCTTATCCCGTACATACGTTTTCTTGTACGTTTTTTCAAGTACGTTTTCTTGAAAATGAGGTATTCGTTAAAAGTTTATCAAACCCCCAAGATACAGATCATTTCTTAATTGACCCAAGTAGACTTATTCAGTCTCTAACTTTTGATACACTGGAGCGGCTTTGGAATGGATGCTTAAACAACTCAGCATAGTGGAGATCCCAGCTGATAGTAAGCAGTGTTAATCTCATGCTGCGACCGGCCGCTCCTCCAACTATCCTACAATGGAGAACAAAAGGTGTTTACAGAGGGTTAGTCATATTCCTATCAACTGATCAAAATGGGCTCTACCGACGATTCTGCTATGCTGGAATTTTCGAAAACCAATAATCTAAAGGGCATAATCGTCCAGTCAAGAGAATTTTGGCTCCTTAAATCAACTGAAAACCCATTTTACAGGGACTATACTATGATCCCAAATCCTCTGACCATTTTAAGGAAATCAAAAGTCCACGCGTACTTACCATCACAATTTTACTTAATGTGAAAAGGAGATATGCACGGGAATTGAGATACTGGAATCATCAAAGGAGAAAAAAGGGAGCGGGAAAGCGACTCATAAAACCGAGTGGTGGTAGTAAAGACATACAGACACGCTAGCACATATATAGGGGGACGATAAGATACGTATTCAGAGAGACAAAAAACAATCGATTTGGGAGATAGGCGAAAGCGGCGAAAAACATCAAAATGCTAGAGAGGAGAGGGATAAGTTAACACCCAACTGTTCTGCTGAATGCTACTCATTTTCAATGTTTTGTATTCTTCGGGGAAAGATAGTGAGGAAGGATATAAACGATATGGATGGGCGCATGGATATGAATCCCGGTGACGATGATGATATAATGACAATCACAACCAAGTATACTTTTTTTGTCGCTTAGGTAGTTTATAGTGCACAACATCGAGGTATGATAGAGCAGCAGGCCAAACTGATCTAACGAGTCTTCTCAGCCTCCGCGCAAAGATAATCCAGACAGCTTGGATCTGCCAAAGTTGAAGTATCCCCAAAATCACGTTCTCCGTTGGCGATCTTGCGCAGAATTCTACGGATTATCTTACCACTGCGAGTCTTAGGCAGAGCAGGACATGCCTAAAGATATGAAAATGCAACCTAAATACTTATCAGTAGGGAGTACGATCATAACCGAAGATTGAACACGTACCTGAATGTAATCTGGCGCAGCAAACGGAGCGATTCTGGATCTGACGAGGTTAACAAGTTCCTTGTGCAATTCTGGAGTGATGACCTGTGGATGACCGTCTTTCAGGGTGACAAAGCAATGTAGGCACTCCCCCTTAACCTTGTGGTATCTACCAACGACAGCAGCCTCAGCAACGAGTGGATGAGCAACTAGAGCAGATTCTACTTCAGCTGTGCTCAACAAGTGACCGCTCATATTCAGCATATCATCCATGCGTCCTATTAAATAATCGAGAAAGAGGGTTTAAGAAATCAGAAAAAACGAAACGGATTCAAATGGAAGTAATACCCGGACGTGGAACTGAAGAAATCAATTTCAAAGACAGTGACTTGGGACGCTAACGGAGTAAATAGGTGATAATATACACCAGTACCGAATGAATGAGCTAATCAAAAATAATGAGCGAAAAGGAATCACTTTTGTTCAATAACTTTAACATAAGAAAATAAGTCTAATAATCGCCGGCCCTAGAACACCCGCTATAAAGTTAATAAATGATATATTAGCTGAAAATGATCAGACAAATCAAATAAACGTGAACTGAGGTTTATACAAAAAATAACAACATAAATCGGGGAAATTCAAGACAATATAAAGATAACTGTTTTATTTGTTTACCTCTTTCAGTGCTAATAAAAGGCTGGATTTAAATTCTGGTAAATATATAAATTGAAAAACTGCGAAACCAAAAGACTTTTCACAGAATGACTAAACGATCCGGCGCTTACGAATCCAAGCAACCCTCCAATAAATGAAGGAGATTTAAACAAATCACTTGAGGCTAATAATCATAGCATGAAAGCAACCACTTAATCTTCAGATCTAATAGACTAATGTGAGTGATTGAAGCAACTGCATCCATATTGCGGCCTTATTCAGAGGTGTTATAAACAGTGGCTCTAAATCTGCTTCAAATAAGTAATCTTACAGCTTTCTATAATTATGCAGACTCCAACAAATACTAGTTAACGCATGAAACCATTCACTCGAATAATAGATAATAGTGAGAGGCATTGATTATTATGAAATACGCTTAACCTGCGCTAATTAACACCATCTGAATTCGGGAAATACTATTTTTATGAAAGCAAGAATTATAAACCCAGAAATATCTGCATTTTCCTGTCATTACAAAATTATCAATGATAGACATCATATAATATACCAAGAATTTGTTACCTTCGAATGATTTCTTTCTTTATCCCAATCAGTATAAATTCATTGAGGCAAATCTAATTTGATTTAGCTGAAAGCTGGAAATTTAATTAGGAAAGGGAAATAGCAGAACTGAGTGCAAGATAACAAGAGGGTGAGAAGAAGGAATTGAGAGCGCGCTATCGCTTGTTGATTAGAAGCGGAGAGATTTAAGTCTACACATATATAATCTTCAAGACATCATGTACAAGTTTGAATAGGATGTTACACGAAAGTTGTTGATTCTTCTCCTATCAAACTCCAACCCAAAGCATCCCCACTTAAGCTATATCTCTTTCCTCCCTCCCTCTCTTCCTCTCAAATCGGCAATAACTCAACTCAGAGGAAGAGGAAAAAACGAACATTCGCACTGAAACGCAACTCCCAAAACTTCAAGCATGCAACATAAGGGAGATGGGGAATGCAATGAGGACATTAATCTTAGCTTTCCCATAAAAAGGAAGCAGTCACGTGCACAATTTTGAGGATTTAAACTTTTGCACACATAGACACGCAATAGAGCAGTTAGATAACTTTGATATAACTTTTGCTAATAATTACTACTGTAGAGAAGTTAATTACAGACCAGAAATGATAGGGGTATAATTATAGGGGAAGAAATACCTGTAATGCAGAAGTTCCCCTCAGTGTCTTTGATAGCTCCGTCACCGCTCATAAAGTAGCCGGGGAATTTCTGGAAATAAACATCTTCATACCTCTTGTGATCTCCATAGATAGTGCGAGCAATACCCGGCCACGGGGCTGCGAAAACGAGGTATCCCTCTTCCACATTCTTACCACCGGAAATCTTCGCTGTTGTCACATCGTCACCATTCTGGTTATCATTGCCATTCTTAATTATGCGTGCGTCGACACCGAAGAAGGGACGGCCTGCGCAACCTGGACGCATGGGAGTTGCACCTGGAAGAGTAGTAATCATGTGACCGCCAGTTTCTGTCTGCCAGAATGTGTCCACAATGGAGCACCGGCTGTTGCCGACAACTTCGTAGTACCAGAGCCATGCAGAGGGATTTATTGGTTCACCAACAGAACCGAGGACCTAGCGTGGGAAAACAGAACAAAAGGTACTTTTAGTTTATTGGATTAAAGACCCATAGTGTCTTTATTGCTATTTAAGACGGAACGGACGCAAAGTACATCATACGATAATGGGGAGAAGTATTGGGTTGGGAATTGGTCACGTTGGGAGAATCAATAGAGATAGTGTATAAGGATAAATTTTCCACTTAATTAATCAACAATCATTTAAATCAATCAGATACCAATAATGCTGTTACAAAGACTACTGATGGAGTATAACAGAAACACTACTCTGGAGTTGAAAAATGAAGCCAAGATAGGAAACGACTAAAGTAAATTTGTACTAAATTATTGGAGAGGAAAGAGCTATGAAAACGGTGGTCAACTAACCACTCCTCAGAATCATATAGTGCCTATAAAAGGTGTAGAAATAAATGCTTTGTATATAAACCTAATTTATCCGTACTGATCCAGCGACATGAGTGACTTAACTTATTCTTTCTATACGGTCACGGTCCACATAACATTATTACATTAGTGAATCCAGAAAAGCCTAAAACGTACTTTGAAAAGTTCTGCTGGCAACCTCTCGAACATGTTCTCATTCAAAATGAAATAAATTTGCCTAGCTAAACATAAGCTTGCTTACTCTCTATTTTTTTACGTACACTCTGCCTCATACACTTCTCCTAACTGTCAATGACCAAAGAATATGAGATCGACCTTATCGTACCTCATTTTGTCTGTTTTTCGCAAATCGGATTGTTCTAACTCATTACTGACGTTTCCATATTCCCTCTCAATTCTTATTCCTTTTCTCACCTCCCTCCCCTCTCACTCATTTTTAATTGTCCGATGCATATTTTCCAGCCCAACTTCTGGTCTTCTCACTCGACAAAGGCCTTTGTATCCTGTTAGCCTTGGGCAAATTATTAGTTCTATAAAGAGATATCTAGAGTAATTTGATCTGGCTCTTAAAGTAGCTTTACTTGGAAATAGAGCTACTTTATTTCTGCGACACAATTAAATTAATGATCCCAAGGAGACGAAACGATTATTGGGAAAAAAATGACACCAAGCCAGATTCCCTACACAAGTAACTGATAACATGGAATCTGTGTACTGCTAATAATGAACAACTTTCTGAATTAAAAGGAAATTAATTGATGAAATTACTAAAAACGGATATTCCTCCAATCAAAGTTCAGACAGACTCAGTTATTAGAAATACATATAGGTTCATTGACTTCTGCTTAAAGTTAAAGTAAAAGTTCCCGTTTTCTTCAATATATTCAAAGATAACATCTGTGACCCCGCCTCTGGACTTTGTGATAAATATTTGTGTTAAACGCTGGTAAAACTGGATCTTTGATGTTATGGCCTTGCGTGTTTGAACAGGAGGAGCAGTGGACAACGATTTTGTTATTTACCACACAGATTGAAAACAAAAGCTTGGTTTAAGATAAAAATGTTAGCATCAAATTATTCCCTACATTTGCTGTCAAAAATCAAATCGATGAAAAATTTTCTGCAAGTGCATTTAAAATATGGATTTCTAATTAGAATGTAGAGGCTTGAGGCAAATATAAAGCTTATTCCAATCATGAATACTCTGTGGTAAGATTACAGAGCTGGAACATGAAATCATTCTTTCGAGTAGGATTGAAGAACTTTGCGTTCCTGAAAGAAATGTATACTTGAAAGGAATCAACTGAAAATCAGACTGAATGAGGTCAAGAGGAGAAAATTAGACTGATACTGAGGTCAGACAATGATTAAAGCATGACTTTTAATTTTCTAATGATCTTTTAGAATTCACTCTATTATTAAATCAGTAAGAGGATATTGACAAAAAAGTAGTTTAAAATATACTACGAAAGACCACGAATCTAGAATTGAATCGTTAGCGTTATCAGTTCACTTCTATTAATGAAAGTGCTTACATATTGAATATTAAAATACACGTATTCGCAAGACTAAAAATTTGAGCGAGTAACCTACGCATTTATCCAAGCTAAGTCCATACGCAAGCATACAATATATTTAATACGTACTTGCACATCGATTTTTGCTTTTACAACAGTAGTAGCAATATCGACGGTAGGAAAGATATCAATCTAGTTGCTTGGCCCTTTGTTCAAAGCAAGGCTCGGAAAGCATGTGCGGCGGGTAGATAACAAGCGAAAGCAGAAAAAATGCGTCCCAAAAAAATGTGGGGACTATAGATTAAACAGACCTGCTCTATATTACTCATTTCGAGCGCCAGTATTTCATTAAACTATTTCGACAGTATTACCTTGGTATTTTTCTTCGAAACAAGACAGTAGTGGGCATTCGGTTGTTCGTTATTTTGTTAAAAGCAAGCTCTGCAAGCTTTGCAGTAAGTTTTCAACATACCGAAGTGTCACACTAAACTATTTACTCTTTACTACTCAAATCGGAAAAAAGATAGTTCAGTAGACTACGTCAATGCCATGAACTTTAAAAGAAGATGACAATTATTGATATTTTACCGTTTGGCATTTTGTTCAAAGCAGAATAGAGAAACAAGCGAATATTAGTCAAGGTTAACAAAACACTCCACAGCCATGACCATCGATCAGATTAATTCGCTCCATACTGTCTACTTCTACAAACAAGATTTAAACAGATACCCTCAAAAACAGTTTCTTTATTTAAATAAAGACTGACAGTGAAAGATATAGTAGTGAGTTAGGAGTACTGCAAAGTGGAAAGATGTAAAGAGTACCCAAGAAAATGAATGAGCGTCAAAACGATGAACGTTAACGGGTTATGTGCACTTTGTCGATTCTTGACAACAAAATAAATCCGTTTACGCAAGCAACCTATTCAACGAGTGAAAAACGTGGCAAAATAAACGAGGATAAAAATCCATAGAATAGTTGATAAAAGAAAACGGTTAAAATACGTGGGATTAATCTAAATAGATTCCAAAGCTCAGAAGAGAAGGTAATTCAAATTTCATGAGAAAACAGGTGAAAATAAAATGATGCATAGTCTGTATGCGACATCAAATCCCTGAGGTCAAATCGACCTCATCCGAGATTATCCACATACACCAAAGCTATAAGATTCCAATTCTAAAATGCTGAGATGAAAGGAAGGGGGCGAAAATGAGATTGTACACCGATAGATCCGTGTGCATATCCGTCTTGTAAAATGATTAGATCGGGATTACTATGTCGGTTAAAATTATTCAATAAAGGGGAAGTAGGATTATATATTCCCAACCAGACTTTAGGATATCCAGTAGGCATGGCATCAAAATTAATAGACTCATGTGTTCTAGAGGACAAGTGTCACGAGTTTGAGACCCCTGGCCTCTATGGCACAAATCGACTAGTCAATAAAGAGGTGAATGACAATCTTTTTTCTCTTTACCTTAAGACTGGATCTGTCGTACTTCCTGACGTATTCATCACCAGCACCGATGAGCATTCGGATGACGGTGGGGGCCGTGTAAAATTTGGTAACTCGGTATTGGTCTACGATGGACCAATAGCGACCGTAATCAGGCCATGTGGGGAGGCCTTCAAACATCACACTTGTCACACCGTTTAGAAGGGGACCGTATACCAGGTAGCTGTGGCCTGTTTGAGAGGAAAGTTGAATAAATTACAAATCAAATATTTTGAAAATTAAAATATGAGAATCAGTGGGTCGGTGGCCTATCGGTCTTCCAGGTAAATGGAGAAAAATAATTTGTTTCCATTTCCTGGTTTAAGAACCAAATAAGTGACAAAACGAATTGTATTTATTTTTCCCCTTCTAAAATGTACTTGACGAACAGAGAAATTCATTAAACATGCCAAATTTTTCCCTTGCCATTTCAGTCTACTTGAAATAAGGTTTAATCCTAGTTGAAGAGGAAGGGGATTAGTGCAGGATTAATTCCCCAATGTGACGTTACAAATATAATTAAAACATACCTTGAATAAAACTCAAAGGGGCGAAATCTCTCGCATAAAGCATAAATAAATAATTCCTATCTATGGACAATAAGGTTTATTTGATAAGAATAGCTTAGATTCTAAAAATGAAACGAGATTATCTGGAAGACAGTCATTAGGGTTTACCACTAGCATATCATAGATAATAACTCAGGGCTCTTTAAAATAAGAATTTATAAATTCTCATGTCAAGCACCAAACATATAAGGGAACTTCAGAATATTTCTCAGAAAATTTTAAATCAGAATGGAAACAAGGTATTTTTATACTTTTGGGTCTAAATGGTCGGTATTTATCTTCAGTTATTTGCAGATTTGGCCATTCCTGGATGCGATATTCTTTTAGGAGATTAAGCTGCTATATGTGATATTCATTTGTATATCCACTACTACAACAGCCTAGTTCTGTTTCATTTGAGTGATACAGATGATTTTCTTAGGAGCAAAGTATTACAAAGCACATTCACAAGCGGAATGACATCGCAAAGCCATAATTAAAGCAAATTAGTTTTTTACTAAGGCTAAATTCAAGAAGGCGAAATTTCACACGAAGACCCTAAACCACACAATCTCACCTTCACCAAAACTAATTAAACCTATAAAGAATGAGCCAAGATGCATTTGATTCAAGTAATATAAAAACGAAATACTTGAGCATCTCGTGCTAGACTACTCTATATTTTACTAATAATCATAATAAAAATCAGCTGAGAAATAGCCTGCGTACTAATGCTTTTATTTTATCAATGAAATTAATCTCTTACAAATCAGTTATCACAGGAGGTATACTTTTATCAAATCACAATTTTTTAACTTGAGTCTTTCTTCCTGAGGAAAGTAAAACTAGACTCAATAAGGTATAATCTCACATACAAATTCGTTACATTCCTTATCCTTGACAACGTTAAAACATCCGAATTCATATGATCTATAAGAAATGAGTTTAGACTCAGATATTTAAAAGGGGTTACCTAAGCAACGCAAGCTATAAAAGAGTATTTAAAGGCGAGAAAATAGGATAGTAACTCAACTACCTATCCCTAGCTATAAAA
The DNA here is from genome assembly GCA_900708905.1 of Hymenolepis diminuta. NCBI lineage: Eukaryota > Metazoa > Platyhelminthes > Cestoda > Cyclophyllidea > Hymenolepididae > Hymenolepis > Hymenolepis diminuta. The sequence goes on along the minus strand of CAADRB010000046.1, from coordinate 1,140,987 downwards.
AGTTACAAATAAATAAAGGTGACATTACCCACCACGGAATTATACCAACTGGTGGTCAACAGGCTTTAAATATCATGGATACGATCTTTACCAAGAACCTGAGAGTCAAATCATGAAATCTGAACCTTGGGATAATACACAATAATTATGCTTCACACGAGAATCGGAACACTTCAGTGCTTTCAGAACTCAAATAAAGTAGGGCCTCTGATGCATTAGCTTCATTACCTACTTTTAAACTCTCCCCCTCCCCTTTCCCTCGATAGACTCGTTTGCTGTTCCTTTTATTCGTACGCTTCCCCATGATTAAAACTTGTAAAATTCTCAAGCGCATTAACAAAAGTGTTCACAAAAAGTAGAAGATATCCTGGACCGCCCTTATGAGAAGCTGCATTCCATCAACTCTTCTGTTGATCGAGATTGATCAAAGCGATTGGTCACCCACATCATTGGATGAGAATGATTTCGTGACTTCTGGCCACTGGAGCAAAGAACTTTGAAGTTTTTGTACCGTTATAGGTAATGATGATAACGTAAGGTTCTTGAAACTGAGCCAAACTTTGTAGAGAAGATAATGACAAATAAAACAAACCAGTAATCCACCCTATGTCAGCGGTGCACCAATAGACATCATCGGGATGGAGATCAAAGACGTATTTGGCGGTGGTGGCAGCATACACCATATAACCCCCAGTGGTATGGAGAAGACCTTTGGGACGTCCAGTGCTACCAGAGGAATAGAGGATAAAGAGACCATCTTCTGCGTCCATCCATTCAACAGGACATTCCGTCTCAACTGGAGGAACAGCCTCATCCCACCAAACATCGCGACCAGGGCGCATTCGGACAGAGAAGCTGAAACAGCAAACACAGATATTGAGTGAGTTTAGGTCATCAGAAAATGAGCGAGACAGTGAAGGCATTAAGCTGATGCTATTACTTTGTTGCGGCACAAGATTAAAGTATTCTATTAGTTCTAGGATGTCCACTGCATTAAGCTACTAATCGTTAATCCTGGAATGTATTAAACTTATCATTCAAGGCAGCTCAATTACAAGCCCTAATCTACCCAAAATTAGAAGACGAGAGTAATTGAAAACGTTTTACTGGACTGATGCGAATACGACTGCGTTGTAGGTTTTTTCACATAGTTGTAACTCATAAACGAAGAAAAGTTCTAGGACATATTCTGTATCCTAAATGTAAGACAGAATGAAAAATTCTTATCAATTTGAGACCACCGCAAATATGATGAGTGAAACCCTGTTTAGGTCTAAAGACACACCTTTATAAACTCTCAATAAAACTCTCCATCCTCCAAGTATTAACGTGCTTTAATCATACCCATGCAAGAAATTTGAAGTAACTAGAACTCTTGATGTGTAAGAATCCAATAGTTGAATAATACTAACGACATCATTGGCAAAATCACTAGGCGTGTAATCTCAAAATATTGCCCCAAGGTCCACAATAGCCTAGGATAAAGAAACTTGTATTTATAGCAACGGAAGCTGGATATCAAGCATTTGAACATGCCATCATCACTATGAGACAATTACGTGAAACATACAGTAATAGGATACTTGTTGAATATCATAGAGAGATACTTGTATACTATCTACTTTAGATGAATGGATATTTCTTTTGAAAACTACTGCTATGGTCAGTTGAGCAAATAAATAAACATTTATGGTTCAATAGGAAGGAGCAAAATTGTTTTTTTTTTTTCAATCAAATCTTGTCGATCAATGGTTGTACTTTAAGAGAAACAGTAATTCGACCCCCACCCCGTGCTTACCGTGTTGTTTTTTCAGTACTTACATTTTTCTCCTATGATGAAAAAGATAAAATAATCATATGATGCTGAAATCGAAAATCTCATTATATTATTTTGATAACGAAGTCCACGACGAAACATCTCCAAATAAATTATGCACCGTGGTGAGAACTATTAGTATTGGGCTAATGAAACATCAAAAAATATTGAGGCAAACAGGAGACTGAAAAGTAAATTATCAAAATCTCAACTTCTGAAAGGTAAAACAATTAACAAAAGGAAAATACGAATGAAACTCGGTCGTAGTCCCCTGACAAATCTTTCGATTTGCATATTTTCTCATGATCAGAAAAAGAACTTTTCATTTTATGAAATGGGTGGCAAATAGAGAAATGAGAGTTAACGAAAGATATGAAAAAGAATACGAACCATTATATTCTTCGCTTATCAATGAACGCTGCATAAATAGTATAATAAACGTTAGTTCTCATAGCATTATTATTTTTCAGCATTTAATCTGTTTATTCCATAACAAGTTATAGAAAATCATGAGTTATAATTGTAAATTTAGATTGGAAGCTGCATAGCAAAGCACGTCTCCAACTCCATGCAAAAATATTGAGAAAGAAATAAGCAACACCTCAAATCAAATGACATTTAATTAGTTTATCAAAATCTAAACAAGTCTAATCTCTACTTCTATCCCACAATAAAATAAAATCTCTTAGTTTCTAAGCTCGTGCGACTGGTAAAAAAATAAAAGGTAATTTATTTTAATCTAACTTACTTTTGAACGGGACGAATACCAGGACAATCTGAAATTGGAACCGAAGCCCCAGGTTTTGGATCAGGGGTCAAATGACGAAGAACAATGCAGTGTTCAATGGGTTGCCCCTTCAATTCACAAATATCCATGGCGTCATTAGCAACCTTCATCAAGTCGATAAGCTTCGTTCCACGCCAAGCACCATCACAAGTGATCAAGACACGGGATCTAATAAGGAAACGGTGATAAAAGGGAGAACAAAGGATCCTTACCCTGCAGCTATCAAACGATCCGATAATGACTCAGCCGAAAAGCCGGCAAAAACAACGGAATGAATAGCACCGATACGAGCACAAGCAAGAACAGCAACAACCTGTTCAATAACCATCGGCATGTAGATGGCAACACGATCTCCCTTATTGACACCCATACGGTGTAACGTAGATCCAAAGGAAACAACCTATTTTAAATGTCAAAGGTAAATACTAATATAAATTCACTAACGAATATCGTATTAAACAAAGATTTTACCTCATTTAGTAATTCTTGGTAAGTGATTGATTTTCTATCATTAGAGTCATTTCCTTCCCAATGAAAAGCGACTTTAGACCCCAAACCATTCTTCACGTGACGATCGAGACAATTGTAACACAAATTTGTCTTTCCGTCAGAAAACCAACGAATAAAAATGTGACCCTTCTTTAGATCAAAATTGTAAGACAGAGCATTTTCGGCTCTTGGTTTGACTTCCCAATAGAATTGGGAAGAAATATTCGTCCAAAACTCAGCAGGTTGCTTGATAGATCTCTTGTACCATTCGTTGTATGTCTCTATCGAATTAATGTGAGCTTCACTCGCCAGTCCTTCTGGGGGAAAGTAAGCCTTTGAATCACTCATTGAGAATCACGCACAAACACGAAGAATCAGCCCTCTTAAAATGGCGCTTCGTCATAAACAATGCGTGAGTCATTTCGTTAGTATAAACAAACAATGAATGCTTAAAGATGAAATTCCCCAATAAATAATGCAGTGTAACAGTATTGGTTGAATTTTAAAGAACCTACATAATTGAAAATTAATTTTACAATAACTGTGATTAATAATAATTATTATGTGAGATTTTTCATTTAAATGATTTTTATTTTTTCCAAAATGTTGTGCAATTGATTCAAGCATAATTCTAGTACGGTCACCTGTATTATTAGTGCCAAAGGTCGTGTTAATCCGCCATAACTCCTAAACATATCTTCTAAGAGATTAAAATGAAAAAAATAAATAACCTAATTAATTGTTCTGACTTCTCAATTTTATGTATGCAGGATTATCTCTACCTCCACGTATGAGGAAGTCGCGCGATAAGTAATTGTTACTATAAGAAGATAATATTTTCCCCACAATAACTCTTGTATGTAAGATTCTTTATTTTCCTCACTTTATTTTCCTTTTATTCGAACGAATTAATTTGCGTTACGGCTGTAAATGGCGCATAACAAAAGTCGACCTATTTATATGAAACGTTCGTCCTATTTTGATATGATGATTTTCTTTTGCATTTTGCAGTAGTTAGATCATATTTGTAATTCGTGCAATGTCTTAGGGAATCTAAGAGTCGGTTAGGGTATGCCTTAGGGAATACCAGATCTCAATGGTATTAATAGAGCATTATTGCTAGAGAGTAAAGCTTGAAGGATAACTCTCTGTGCATTTTCTGAACAACAAATAAACGATGTCTCTGGAAACCTCTGCCCTCCCTACCCAGATCAGCCAGATCACCCCAGCTAGTTTACGCGAATTCTTACCAGACCATGCCTCGGGTGTATTTATGGTCTTAGAATCTCATTTCAAAAATAATAACATAAGGAGCCAAACTAGCAAATTCCATATCCTTATTGAAACTATTCCGCCATCGCTCATCGTTCATTTCGCAAATGTCATCCAAAAGCCTTCTCAAAATCCCTATGAGGACCTTAAAGCAGCTATCTTACAACATACCCAACCATCTGCTGCCGAAAGGGTAGAGAAGTTACTTCAACTGGAGTGCATTGGTGATTTGAAACCGACAGCATTGCTTTATAAAATGAAACTGCTAGCACCCGGAGAATCCTTTGACACGGACTTCTGGAAGTTATTATACTTTAAAAAACTTCTATTCTACATACAGCCTATCTTGGCGAATGCTCTCAAAACAGAATCTATAGAATCACTGGCTGATATGGCAGACAACATAATCGAAACTGCCGGACCCCCACGAATTGAGGAAATTCCCTACTCCTCACACCTTACCCCAACCAAAAGTGAACCACCAGCAGCTTGGGAAGAGCGCATGGTAAAACTGGAAGCAAAAATTGATGCTCTAACACTTCAGAGGAGCCAAATGCGCAGGCGATCTCAGTCCAGACACGCCCCAAGATCCAGAAGACACGAAAATAAAGGAAATAATRTTTGCTGGTACCACCGCACATACGGTGCTTCTGCACGCCACTGTTTATCGCCCTGCCAATTCCAGGCTCATTTGGGAAATGAGCCAGCCCAGTAGTAGTGGCGGAAACTGTTAGTGGGCATTTAAGTAACCGCCTTTTCCTTCAAGATCGAAACTCCAGCACATCTTATTTGATCGATTCGGGAGCAGAGATCTCTGTACTCCCCTCTACTCCCGCCAATCGAAATTCCTCAGATCACCCTCTTATACTAGCAGCTGTCAACGGTTCTCCCATCAAGACATATGACCAGAAATCTGTCACTTTAGATCTCGGATTACGCAGAACCTTTCGCTGGATTTTCACCATTGCCGATGTCTCCAAACCTATTATTGGCGCTGATTTCCTCTGTCATTTCGGACTTCTTCTAGACCTCCGCAGAAAAAAGTTACTTGATTCCTTAACAAGTCTCCATTCCAAATGTACTGAATATCCCTGTCCCACCTATTCTTCTATAACCAGTATTCAATCATCTGAGTCCCCCTTCTACTCTGTTCTTAAAAAATTCCCAGATCTCATCAACCCTGTTTGCCGTGACAAACCTGTAAATCACTATGTCACCCATTCTATTACCACCAATGGAAACCCTGTCAAAGCTCGAGTCCGTCGTCTTTCCCCCACTTGGTATAAAAGTGCTAAAGACGAATTCGAACATATGCTCGATCTCGGTATCATCCGCCGTTCTTCCAGCAATTGGTCATCTGCTCTC
>CAADRB010000046.1:1120723-1131255 GCA_900708905.1 Hymenolepis diminuta | reverse complement strand
TATTTTGGGGAAAATATAATTTTTTTATATGTAGCACCCCCGTTTGTAGATTTGATCACCGATCCATTCTTGTCTCGAGATCGACAGAGAGACGAAAGAAATTCCATTGAGTCCTGGTAGTACGTGAGGGGTAATATCTTGATCGTTTCTTTCGCGTCTTTGCACTACTTCAGGAGATCACAGACTATTCGGGAGTTAGAGAGCTGTATGATTTAGAACACGAAAAGTGAATAGCATAAAGATCATTTGAAGAATGATGCCTTTCACAATTTGATAAATCAAACCTTCCTAGTTTGGGTTGTTTGTGATCGCAAAATCAAGTGTCCTTTCCGGTCTCCACGTCGTAGATATCGCCGCTATGCGGCCTGGTTATTATGGCCACTTTCCATGCGTGATCCAAATGATGGCTGAGGACATACACAAGATGGCCGCACTATATGCGCGCCTCGGGTCGCACTTTGTCGGGACACAAAGTTGTTTTGATAGCAACATCTCTTCACGCACTGTCCTCAAATCTTGACCTCTAAATTCTGCTGCGGGGGCTGATTGTCCTAATATGGCGAGAGATCTCCTCAGCTGAATAATCGATTGGTCGGAACAAAATTTGGCAAATAGCGAAATCAAATTGCGTACTTAGGTCCGTAACGAGCGTTTCTGGTACACTACGAGTTCACTAAGGATAGAGATAGCTGATCTGCTTGTTGTCGGCGCGAGTAAAGTAACATCGCGTAACAACATAGGTGTATATTGAACCTATAGTGTATTGGTTTCGGTAACCGATGGAAGGTTAATATGAATGGAAGGATGATGGATTTTGGCAACATGCAGACACTGGTTACATCCTCTCACGAGATTTTGCGCATTTGAAGGTTCGGGAGTAGGTGTCTGGAGCTTTTCATTTTCATCTGGGAACCCCATATGATTGACCCTATCGATCTAGTCTGGGCCCATGAGGTTGATATTTCCATCTGTGACGTAGCACTCCTTGACCATCGTCTTCTCCAGGAATGCAGCCTCGCATCGCATCGACATGTAGAGTTGCACAGCATTAGACATCGGAGCCGGCGTCGATCAGAAACTGAAATGGTATACTATTAGTGCTTAGTGTTAAAATCTGCTCTTTTCTATAGGATACCGTAACTGATTTTTAGATTCCCTAAGACAGTGCATCAGTTACAGACACGACCCGACAACACCACAATACAAAACGACCTGAATCACTATATCAACACAAGACGTACGTTTTCGTATCGATAGGTCGATTTATATTATGTGTCAATTGCAATCGAAATGTAAATGAATTCGTTCAAATGAAAGGGAATTTAAAGAGTCAGGTATTAAAAGCTGGAAAATAAAGAATCCTACATATAAGAATTATTTTGTGAAGAATATTATTTTCTTATTTGTGACAAGCCTTTTCGTAGATTTATCTACCCGTCTGCCTTTGTCGTGAGATCAACCGGGAGACGAAGAAAATGCAATCGAATCCTGGTGGTACATGGTGGATAATATTTTGACTGTTCCTTTCGGATCCTTGCACTACATCGGGGATCGCAGGATGTTCGAGAGTTTGAGAATGGTATAAGTTGTTTGCGATCACGAATTCAAGTGTCCTTTCTGTTCTCCATGTCGTAGATATCGCCGTTATGTGGTCTGATGATTATGGCAGCTGTTTATTCGTGATTTAAGTTATGATTGAGGACATAAACAAGATGAGCTCAATATGTGCGCGTCTCGGGTCACACTTTGTCGTAGGACGAAGTTGTTTTAATAACAACATCTCTTTACACGCTATTCATAACTCTTGACTTCTTAGGGGACTGTCGCCCTAACACGACGAGAGATCTCCTTAGCTGAATAATCGATTAATCGGGGCAAGATTGTGTAAAATGTAGATTTAAACTGTATACTTGGGTCTGTCCGCAATCACGTTTCCGCTGTATGAAGTGAAATGGGGTCGGATTATTGTGCTGTGTCGGGGAAATAAGCTAGTGTCTGTGTCTTTACCCGATATGTGGATGGCACCGGTGAATTCGCCTGCTACTGCGTCGCCATATAATAATGTGAAATGTCTATCAGGGCCAGATCGATCGAACAGATAGAATAAGTCAAGTCACTCATGTCATCAGATCTGTTTGGAGGTGGTAGGCAAGCCACTCCAATTTATTAATAGGTAAAATAGGTTTATATACTAAATATTTCTTCGATGGACGTCAGTTATGTCTCGTTGATGGAGTCTCAGCGTGATGATAGACATCCGTTTAGGTATCCATGTGCAAACACACAGCGGGACCACCTGTGGACACCGTAGTGGAGATCTCATGGCCAGTCAATCATTTCTAATCGTTAGGTGATGATAGACATCTACTGGCTATAGCGCGAATCAATCTGTGTTATAATTAATTATCAAATGGAATAAAAAATTCCACACTTATTTTATTCAGTATAAGTGTTTTTTCCTCGAGAATCGAACATAATACTATAGAAATTATTTTACCCCCAATATGATCTTTGTAATGCTGTTTTGTGGACCGGGACCTCAACGTCAGGATAGATAGCATAAGTCAAGCCATTCATGTCGCTTAATCAGTACGGAGGCGGCGGGGTAGTTACCTCAATTTATTGATATGTAAATTAAGTCTATAACGAAACGTTTCTTCGTTAGACGTCAGTCACGTCTCGTCGTGGTTGTCTCAGCGTGATAATAGACGTTTGCATAGGTATCTGTATGCTAACACGCGCGCACACAGAGCTGGATACTGTAATTGGGTTCTTATCGCTATTCAATTATTTCTAATCGCCAGATGTTGGAAGACATCTGTTGGCTAAAGCAGTTTTTTGTAAATTTCAGAAAAAATGAAGACTAACTTTTCAAAAATTGAATGATAGTAATGATGATGATTAAAAAGCCATCTGGAATGTAGATGAAGTCGACAACTCTCTGAATTTTAACTTATTTCTAAATTAAGGTCTGTACGAACTCGTATACCAATTGATGTTTATTTTTAATCATTGCAGCATCACTCCTATTGGCGAAATTTGTTATAAAATTTACTTAACTGCCACTCCATATATTCTTTTCTTTATGTCAGTGGGTCCATCATAAAATTTACACTAGTTCACGAGTAACCATTAGGTAAATCACTCTCTATCATCCCAAAATAGGCTTAAATTATGTCGAGATTAATAGTATGCCTTGTCATTTCAAAAACGACTACCTTGAAGATATCATAAGCATAAATCAGTTTTGCGGCCATTCATCTCTAGATTTCCATGCAAAAGAAGTCATCAGCCAGTATCCAAGTAAAAAGTATTCAAGTTCTTTTTTCGAAAATTTAGAGATGAGCAGTTACCGGAAATTCCACTTCCCTGCAATATGATTGCTTAACAAACACGTTTTAAATTCACACATACTCTAAAAAGTTAGCACTCAAACATGCAGTTTTATGTGAAATATTAAAATAATTTAAAGTTTAAAATATAATGAACAATAATTTTGTATTCCAAGAAAGATTTTCAGAATGTGGTGAAAACGCTTGCGAGACTACTTCAAGGACATTCACAGTTCGTCTTAGGCCCATCTGATCAAGCTTAGAAATGTGATTTCATTCTTTTCCTTCGTTATTTATTTGTTTTATGTATGATTTAATAATACCCGACCAATTTAGCATTTCCGCAAATGTTTATGTTCAGATGAAAGGATCGAAATACTGGGAATCTTATTGTTGGTCTTCGAATTATGCGTATGTATCTGCTATTTATAGTCTACTGTATTTTCTAGTTACTCTAAATCTCATCTTTCTTTTAAATTATAGCCTTCCACTTTCATATACACCTTTTGATCCCGTTTACTGTTCGTGTATTTTTCCGGGTGTCTGTCCTCCACCAGAGAACGAGGAACTGTCAGCTTGTTTAATGGAGATTCTTTCAAGAATTACTCCGTCGGCTGACGAAATGGTTGCTGTTGGGACACTAACGGCCAGAGTCATAGAAGGTTTGGAATCGTTAGCTCTTGGAAAATCCACAGCCAATTTCGGAGTATGTTTGGAGAATCTTAATGACATTTTCTTCCCAGTCTCTGGTTGAATGTTAACTATCTTTATTTTCTGACAGATTCAAGGGGCAAGTCTTGTTGGTTCTTCTAAAAAGGGAACAATGCTAGATGGTCATAAAATCGCTGATGTTGTCGTTCTGCTCCGAGATCTACCCACTATCGAGTTAACGAGACAAATCGGTCAGGTCTTTACTGAGAAATTGGGTGGTTGTGAAACAATTTACCAGCCTTATGGTTTTGATGTTGAACAAGAAGGCGTTTGTGTCCGAGTCGTGTTTGCTGTGAAAAATTTTGATGAAATAAGCAATGTACAGCAAGGTGTTCATGGTAAGCTCATATTTTCGATTTTATATATTAGTTTGTTAGATGTCTTAGCGTTACATAGATAAAAAAAATCAACACTAACGAAATTGCCTGTGGTAGTCGAAAAATTATCTTCGGCTAAACATTTCAGAAAGGAATAGAAGTTATTATTCGTTTGCATATGAACATTACGTTCGTTACATTAAAGTAATTGCATATGTTGATTAAAATGATCAGAACTGACTTTCGCTCTATTTTTAGTTGATTTTAACTGCACATGCTGAAATGCCGTTATGCGGCAAACTCGCACTTGTTTCCTTTTGAATAATATTGAATGCTTTATCTCTCTATGATTGTACTTTTCTTAAAGGAAATAAGGATTGTCGAATTATCATCTCTCAGAACGTAATTCTCAATTCCTGTCTGATTAATATTATAAACTCTTCATATAAAAGCATCCGAAGATGATGAGAGAATGTCGAAGCATATTTTCTAATTTGAACTGAATACTAATGGTGACTCAAAGTCAAACTCAAAGCTCATTCTCCTCTATATTTAGAATATTAAACCTTTGTATTCACTAGTCTAACTGAAGCTCGTTAAGGGGTAGAGAACGAAGCAGTCTTGTAAGTGCTCTAACGAGGAACTTGAATTCCATCTCAAATTTTGTTTACCATTATTACTAGTTCACTGAATATGTACTGATGAACATCGATCTTGCGAATTCTGACCTATTAGATGTGTAAAAGCAGCTTGTCAGGCTAATCTGTATTATACTTAATTTTTGAATGAGCTAGTATCTTTCTGAAGAAATGCATTACAGTTTTTTAGTTCCTATGTTTGGAGACGTCTTACGTCAGAGCTGCCAATGTTTAGATTCGAATGACATCAAGGTGACAGCAATCTAGATTATCCTACACTTTCGATTATTGAATAGAAAACGTGTTTAATGGAATTTTTTATTTCTCTTTTACTCAGGCAGAGTTGGCTAAGTATCTATATCTAAGCCCTCTGGGATCTTATTTTTTTTTATTAAAGCCAACTTCCTAATAGGGGTTAAAACCAATGAGGTAAATGGTTTTCTATCAGTCTTCTTTGCCAATAGAATGATATACTTGATTTTAAACTCGTTAAAATCATTTGTTGGATACACTCGATCAGTTCAGTTATGGTATTACAGTCAATGTTTATGTATAGATAGATTCGATTCGCCTTTTCAGTCTCAATGTAAGAATTCTGAAGGTTCTTAGATAATCAAAGCAACTTTTAAACCTTGGTAGGCCGTATTCTTAAAGCAATTCGTCTTATTAATTTCTCGCTATTTGTTGCTATTTTGTAATTTGAATTTCCATGCGTCCCTTGGGAATTACGCTTCACTGGAACACAAGAATTATTGCACATCCATTTGTACTGAATAGAGTCGCTTTATTAATTCATGCGACTGTATTCGTTTCGCATGGTCATTGAATCATTTTTGTCTCTGTGCTTAAGTAAGTACCCTGGTGGTAACGCGGTGACGTTGATTTGTTCTCATACAGGCCCCATTTCGCAAATCATTACGATTCACTGTCTCTTGTACTATCTTATTGTAAAATTGTTCTGTTATTTTAAGTGTTGAACTAATTATTCGAACTACTATTGATATCATTTTAAAACTTGTCTCCCATTTCTTTCCTTTGTTTTTTAGTTAGCCAACCAGACCAAAAACTCGCTCACTTCGCAATTCTTCATGCTCGTTGGGCCGAGCAGAATGCTTCGCACCCGAAGTAGGCTTTACTTTCTTCATCTGTTAAATTTTTTTTTGCACTCCTAACAACTTTTTTCGTACTTTCATTGTCTTAATTTTTGTTTTGTTATCTCTTTAGTTTTCATAATTTTTTAATTTTACTTCCTTTCAGCATCAAAGCTCTCATACGCTTACTCAAAGATCTGAGACGTCGATTTGTTGGCTTTAGTTATCTCAACCCCTGGCAATTAGATATGATCGTAAGGGCACATTATTTTTTTTATTTCTACAACGTTTATTTGAATCAATTTAGATTAATAATTCAAATCCTGTAGAGCATAGTCTTGGTTATTCAGCAATAGTTGAAAAGAAATTTAAAATACATATTTAATCTAATAGCCATATAAAAAATTTGAGTTGGATCTCTTCAATTTAACATTTACTGAGTGGAGAGCAATCGAAATCGTCAAGTTTCGATCCTGAAACAAAAAAGTTCTATGTGTAGCTCGATTTGCCATGGGTGCCTATTTATCTTTTATGACTGGATATGCTTGATTGTTTCATTCGGTTAGAGGTTAGTCCTGTAGGCACCGGGAGGCTTGTATTTGCTTATATTTTCGTAATCTCCCTTTCCACAAACCACTTCTGATACGAGTGTGAAGGAAGTCTCTTATTTCATTGCTTTAGTCGTGCATTTTATCGATATTCTACATTCTTTCACGCGTCTGCTTTGCAAGGTCGTATATACCTACACAAAATCTTTCGCTTGTTGATACAATTTTGACATTCTGATCTTATTTTTTTTTCTTTAACAAATTGTTTCTGCTATTGGGTTGTACAGTAAATTCCTGTCTTCATTAGGATCTTGGTGTTTTATTCAATTCTTCCGTATTCGTCCCTATGCTATTGCTTTAATTGGTAAAGTACTCCCATTATGCTAGGTACACTTTATCTAGCGGATGGTGTTTTTTTTGTTCAAAAGAAAAGGTCGGTTAATGTTTATATCGGAATATAAGTCGCACAGAGAGTGGGACCATAACATCTTAAGATATTCAGCAGCTAACAGTTGGCACAAGGTAGAAATTGCAGCTAGTACAAATCAAAATAGCTCTGCTTCAATCACTTTTTTAAAATTCACTGCATACTAGGATATGTTCAAGCCTCTTCTGATTATCTTCTAATGACTGCTTTATTGACTTCTGCTAATAATTAAGGTTTGAAATACGTGGTGATTTAATGTTGTCTGATTCAACATTTTGAAATTATTCAAGTTGTCAACATCTCGTTAACAGTTCTGACATTGAGGTTACAACAGCTCATTATCGAACTGTCATGAATGCGGGCATTTTCTTCTCTCAACTCATTCTAATCGGTTTCTAGGGCAGTGGTTACAAGTAGTGCATTTCATCTCCTAAATGAGATATTACTGTTAAGGCGTTTTATCGCTTTTGACTCGTCGGTTATTGAATATTTACATATATATCTGTATCATCTATTGATTAATGCGTTTACTACTAACAATTGCTTCTCGCCGCGTTAAGGAAGGTCTAGTTTATAGCGCTGTACACTCACCTACACTACTGAACACCATCTTGAAAGCCAAACCATTTATTCTAAAGTCGAACACTTGTTCTTTTTCTGTCATAGACACCTTGCACAAGGCTATGCAAAATAAGTAGTTGATTTATGGTGTCTAATCGAAAATATTCGGAACAAACCTATGCCTAACTTATGTTCACCTCTGCTTAATGCAAACTGCATTTCCGTCTTCTTACTCTCAGATTCCAAGGAAATATGAGTTACCATATGAGTTATAACTCCTGGAGCTATCGATTTGGCCTCTGTTTATTAGACTAATAGCGCATTTTGTTGAAAATCGCCGTATAGCTAATGATTCAGGGAATGAAATCTTCTGTCCAACTTATGCTTAAGATTTCTTTAGTGAATTTTCGTATGAGGAACTCCTAGACAGTGATTTCTTTTTAAATAGTGAGGCATTTAACCGTCAAATATATTATAAACTCTTACCTATCAAATGAATCGGCTAAGCACTAGACCAATTTAATATCATTGACGTCATTTTAATTGAGGCTAATCAGTGCACATTCAGATATTAGAGTGACCGATTAATGACGGTCAGAATGCTATTTTCTCATCAGAGAAGCCTTAGCATGTTTTCCCCGTACACAGCATGAGTGTATCAAAGCAGGCTTCCTCATTGAAACAGGATATCGTTAAATATTTTAAATCTGTTTCAGGCTTCTCATGTAATAATGGGTGGACCGATAAATGCACCCCTCTCGGTATCCGCTGGTTTTCGGTAAGAGTTTAGTATTACGTATGGATATATAATATTTGTGAATACATAGACACGAGTTTTACCTATTCTTTCTCACAGCCGATTCGTTCAGATCCTTGCGGCCGGCTTTTTCGCTCCCAGTAGTACTGGTCTTCTAGACCCCTTTAGATCAAAACAACGGCGTGTTCACGTCACCATGTCTCTTGCACAACAGGTTAGTAGTCTATGATGACACTTCCCATTTACCTTTTTATTTCTAGGATGAACTGTGTCGCACTGCTCAAACCGTTTGCAAAATCCTGAATCTGGAGAAATTTCAAGTGTTATTCTACAACATGTGTCCAACCAAACTTATTACCCTCGGTACGTGTGTTTAATCCTAAACTTTAAGGTATTTATAACCTTATGTCTCTGTTTTTACCTATCTTTGACAAATATAATCGACATAAACGTGTAAGGAGTAAAAATTGAAGGGTCATCGGGTAATAAGGTTGATATATTATAATGATCATCGTGTTTATCTAATGAATGAATCTTCCACCTCTGGATGCCCTTCTCTTTAGTGCTCATTGATCAACTCTTTACAATGTATCGTCGCTTCGAAATGTTAGTGATCTGGTTACGTAACGTTCAACGTGTCTATCTCGAATGCTTTAAAAATACCTGCTTCTATATTCATCGATGCACCATTGCGAAATGCAAGTTTCTCGTCAGAACAGTATGTGCATGGATAACTATTCCCCTATTTTACCTGTCAATTGGGTTCATTGTCACTCACCCTATATTTTGGGTCACATGTCTATTTCGTCTCCCATTTATGACTTTTCGGCTCACTTACGGTGGGACGGGGGAGGGAGGTTGCTTCCTCCTAATACAGACGTTTGTTGCGGCACTTAATTAGTGCTTCCTACTGCTAACTGGAATGTCCACCAGTGTATTTAGCTGCTAACCGTGAAACTTGGGATAGTAGCACCTCTACTTCATAGCCGCTAAATTACCAACCGTAATCTATCAAAAGATAGAAAATGGAAGAGTTTGTAGTGACCATTTTCACTACAAAATTGTATTAAAATTCCCATCAATATTTCCTGAATAATTTCATGTTTATTTTTCTTGTAAATATTTTCAACTCTTCCTACTGTGAGTCGACCCAACATTACTATTCACACTCGTTGTCGTTCACGACCTGCAGAAAAGTAACCTAAGCTTGATCGAGTTACATCAAATGTGAAAAAATTGCTGTTCACTCGCTGAGTCAGTGTGTCCTAACTGGTCGAACGTTTGAAATCGTCTGACCCAATTTGTTTATCTTCAACCCGAAAGTATAAATCCCTCTCTGTAGGCCCACACATCACGCCACTGAATCTTCCTCTGTCAGACCTCTGGACTTTCTTTGTATTCAGTTAAGCTCTACAGCCAGCGATCTCTCTTCATCTTGTGTGGTGAAGGTCGTAAGTTAAAAGAGTGATCGCTCAGCAAGAACTCAACAGTCACATAGATAGCTTGCTAATACGTACCCTCCGACAAGTAGGGCTAATACAGAAAGGGACTGTGTTTTGAGGGTCTATTTCGCGCAGTTTCAACAGATATCTCGAAAAGAGGGAGGAATTCTCTAGGACAAATTGTGGGTTCTTAAGGTGCAAAAATCTTATCGATTTGGGAAATCGCCTCAAATTAGTTGAGTGGCAATTTTTTATTCGCACCCGATTTCTTTGTGTGTGGTTAGTCTTAATGGTTTTATTTTTTTTTATTTTCAGAGGAGCTAGTGAAATCTGCTAACGACTTACCTGGTGAGAAGATCTCTCTTCCCAATCCAATTGATCTTGAGCTATCCTCAGTAACAATCATCCATAAAAACAACCTTCCAATTAACTGATACTGTATAAAGTGTGTCATTTTTCTACCCATCACTTTCAACAGTGAAAAAAGAGCTCTATGTTGAGAGTTATCACTTTGCATTTTGTTGTTTTCATTTCATTTTCTTAGAAGGAAACAAAAAGTAGTAGTAGTAGTAGTAAAAGGTAGCATTTTGAGCATGGCGCCAAAGTGTGTGTTAGTAGGTGAAGTGGAGTGATAGATAGGGAAAGATAGAATCGCGAAGTGAGTCAAGGGCGAGGAGGAAGGCGCGAGTGTCTGAGTGGGGGCAAGGG
>CAADRB010000046.1:1071089-1111725 GCA_900708905.1 Hymenolepis diminuta | reverse complement strand
GGGGTTATTACGAAGCACGTGATGACCGAGTCATCTGTCCCAAAAATTATGGCCCATGACCATAAATTTGAAATCAGAAAGGTAGATAAAAGCAACACTTACTTCAGTGCTATTTCCATGGCCAGATATATGGTGGCTCTACGCATAGCGGTAACCATAATAATGGATTGAAACAAATATAAAATTGCAAATTCAAATCATATTACTGGTACAGCGCTACTCATTTCATGATGTAAAAGAAACAATGGGTTCAGCATTAATGTTCATGTTAGACCCACCTTCGGCTTGATTCGAAATGTCAAATTATCCTTGTCTCCACGCTCTACAATTAAAACAAAACCGTGTTAAGACAATTATACTGATCTCTGGGGGGCGATGAGCATGGAAATCAAACTGAAAGGAAATGTAGATAAAAGATTGTTGAGGCAACTACTAACGCTATTACACTTCAGGTAATAAAACTACAATTAACCTCTCCATTATACCTTAAACATTGGTAACGGTAACTTTATTAAGGAATTTCACACTGGTAATACAGCCGTCAGAGTCAGAGGTCACGAGAACGATGTTGATGGGTACATATACGATAGTATTGGTCAATTCTGGCCAAAAATGAAAGAATGCGAGTTTCCATCAGAGCGAGTCCAAGGCACCACTTCTTTACCCAAGTCAAGTGTTGTTACGATTTAACATAATGGGCATGGGGATCTTGATCAATAACTTCTATCCGCTAGTAGCATAGCCGTTAACGTACATATCTGCAAAACACCATGTATTTGATGATGGTGCTCATCAAATGAAAGAGATGCATAACTGTACTGGTTAAAATGGCAAAACATTTTTTCTTCAGAGCTTTAACGTACATGGAAGTTAACAGCTGATGATAATAAAAGATCCGACAGTTCTTCGAAAAGTAAAGTTCCAATCCACAGAGGGAGAAAAATGTTCAACTGATGAAATGAGGATGAAGGCTATTTGTGAAATAGGCTGATACTATGCGGAAAAGATGTCACAACTTGAAATGAGTGCAAATCTGAGCTGATATGCGGTTTTTTTATCAAATGAGTTTCGCTACTTTTTTGCCAAAAATAATTTGACTAAATTTTCGCAAAAATAGAGAAAGCATTTAGCATAATTAAGAAGTCAAATAGAATCGATTCAATACCTATCAAGAGAAGGGGAGGATAGAATGTGAATTTCTCAAAGTGAGCGTTGAAAAACGTCTTTCTTCAAAACACCATTTTCCTTCCATTCTTACTTTAAGTCGTGCCCTTCAGATAGACAAGACCAAACATGTACAGGCGAGTTGAAGCTAAAAATTTCATTGATTTCGTGAAAGTACACCTTTCCTGTTTGAACTCAGCTATCCTTGCTTCGTTTAAGTATACTTTCTTTTATGCTTCTATAACTACGACGTAAACTGTGTACAAAATATAGCGGACTTAATCTCCTCCTCTGGGCCTTTTAATTTGTCTAGGTAGAAGCTTATTTCATTCAATAGCTTCTGGCCTCTCAAGTTAGAAGGAGGCTAGAGCAGTCTTACTCTTTGTCTTGAGTGTTGTGTGAATCGAAGTAATAGCTATCGCTGTTATACACTGTGAGTGATCTTATATTTGTCATTAGGGGATTGAATTACATTAAAGTCATTGAGGTCACACTTTTCGTGACCGCGGGCCATGATTGAATGCGTGTGTGAGGAGGTCGTTAAAAGTACACCCAAATTTCATCCAATCCCATGCCTCTCTGATAAAAAGGGAAATATAATATCTGGGAGAGGGAGAATAAAATCGAAAAAACGGCGCAACCAACTGTAAACACCATTTGGAGGAGGGCAAATCGAAAGCTAAGTGAAACTGTTTTCCAGCCTTCCAAAAAGCACAATAAAGATAATGACCTTTCTGAATTTCCTTACCCATCATTTCTGGTAGTAAGTGGAAGTTCTAAAAGCTAAATCATGAAGTAACAACGTTGGGCAATAGGTATTAAGATCCACCTTTCTACTTATCGTACTTTATATGTTGCTGCAACACTGAAAGTACTAAAATAAGGCTTAAAGTTCACAGCTCAGGATGAAGGGGTTGGGTAGATTGATTAAACCCACCTTGAACTATTTAAAATTAAGGAGCAAATCAGCCATGTCTTCTTTTTCTTTTGTGAAAATTAAGTGCCTTTATTAAGTTATGTTCCTGCTAAGTACCAGTCAAGCAAGCCTGACTCACGTCCTGCATTCACGGATAGTATATTTTTTCAACGAATTGAATCACCGTCTCAAAATTAACCTAGTAGGCTTTTGAAGTACCTACCATATCTCTTACTTTTAACTCGGAATTAAGAAAGTAGAATGCACTAGGGGAGAATTCCTGATCTGTACTTGGAAGAATTAATACACAGTAAATAGTAAATGCTGAAACAATAGTTCATTGATAAATATTAGGGAGACGTAGCGGTGAAATTATTTTAAGAATCTCTATAAAAAATAGAGTTTTAATAAACAATCTACAAGTAGAAAATTAATACTTTTATGCAGAGTTGTATTGAAGATCACCCTGTAATAAAGAAGTGGAGTCTATCATTTATTCTTAACAATGCTGAAACTGTTTTAAATAATAGCAAAATCTTAATCTTTATAAGAAATTACTTGAGTTATGTGGAAGATAAACATCCACGAACTATGTTAAGTCGTAGTGGTTCGCTTAATCTCCAAATTAATTAATTTTGTCCTTGATAATTTTCTCAGCTTGAAATAATAAATTTTTCGAGATTTCAGTCAATCGATATAGGCCAATTCTCCTATTGCAGTCAGAACGTCATTATCGACACTTATTCTTTGTTCCCGGACTTTCACTCAATATAAACAGCTATGTACATTCGATTATCATATGCACAGCCTCAATGTCTTCCTACCCCTCTGAGCTTTGCTTGTATACTCGGCAAAGCTTTCCAACCAGCGATCTTCTCTCTCTCTATATTGCTGTCGTAATGAATGGTGGTAGAAGATAGAGAGTATCGGTAAGGAAAATCCGATACTTTAGCCGCAAAGTCCTTTAGAAACGAAAAAAGAAGGCATACATCAAGTTATGCCTGAGGCGGTAGTAGGATGAGTTAATATTTACTAGAGTTGCATCTGATTGTAGCGTAGTCCAGCTATTCGGCAAGTAAACAGTTCCCCTGGTCCGCAACTGATTTACTGAAAAATTTAGTGCAGGCATCCCACGATGATTGATTCATGCACTCTCGATCATTCATATCCATTAACAAGTTTTGTACAATACAAATCTTTGTTGAGAAAGAGAGATATATTCTCATGTTCGGCTGCCTTCATTCTTGTCAAAGTCTGTACAGATTGCTAAAACTAAAGTGATCACGGACTTAGCTGCCATAGATAATAATGATCAGCAACCAAGCCGATTTTAATTTTCAAGTGATAAAAGATGTCCTCATCAAAATGTTCCTATGAGAAATCAACTTCCGAAATGTGGTAGAAAGAAAGTATGCAAAATCATAAAGGCTGAATGCAGCAGATCAGCTAAATTTACGTTCAAACCAATGTCTATGAAGCTGATGAAATTATGAATGAATGTTATTAAATTATCAATGAACATTAAAATAAAACAAAAATACTCTGGAAAGATAATCGAGGCAATCAGAACTAACCCATGTCAATGCGTACAATTGGTTTTAACTTGCGAATTTCATGTCCTGCAAGAAGATAGACTGGGGTCACACTACTCGTAAAGATGAGCAACCGTTTCCCTTCCCGATTAATCGTATTTACTAAGGCTATGGAAAAGCACTGACGATGAAGACACTATTCACAGTCTGAAAAATCATGCTGAAGTCAGCCAGTAGCAAACAAAGCGCTTTGACTATTGACCTGCACCTTGCGCATTTTTCCATAAAGCTTTTAGACAGATTAAAAGACTGTTTTTGCCAGCACACTGTTGTGACTCAATCCATCTGTTTGCCTTACACGAACGAAATTTTTGCGGTCTCAGTTAGGACATTTGTTTCCTGCTCTACCAATTTTTCGTGGTTATTCCATACATCTGTGATCTCACCCTAATCTCAGCATCATAGTGAAATATCAAACACAAGTTAACATTTCCCAGTATGTTTTTGTGATATACTTGTTGTACATGATTTCCAAATGAATTAAATTTACCTTTTATAAAAGGCGACAACTTACTCTTGGAGGAATCTCCATTACCATCGGGTATAGGCGGAGGCATAGTGGTACTAGAATACGAAGGTCGACGGTCGGCGGCATCAGATGCGCTACGACTCAGACATGTTGTATCCGTCTCTCCACATAGATTTGCCAATTGCATCACTTACAAAAAGATAGAACATACAAAGGTAATAATGAGAAGTGCATAGGCAATAGGTAAAAGTACAAAACATTCCAACTGTGACCAGAAAACGCTTCTTTAATTTGGATTTAAAATCCAAGACAATACAGTAATTATTACAACAGAATGTTAACTGGAGGGAGATAACACTGAGGGAAATTATCTTCATATGAATACCAATTGCATATGATGAAATAAGTCAGATAACCTGCATAGGTAGAATTGAGAAGCAATCTCAATTTAACTAAAAGTTTATGGAATATATTTCCGTAATAAAACCGTAGTAGATTTAACAAATTATCTGAGGTGATTGGCCAACCATCCAATTAAATAAACGGGTCAATGAGCTTAAACATCGTGGACATCAGGTCGCCCAATAAGCAGAAAACAAATCCTCAAAATCGGATACTGGAACATGAAGCAGTAGACAATATCCGAGCGGTGTAACGCATGTAATCTGGATTCAAAGCTCAAATTTTTAAGAGCCTTTTGGTGACTTGATTTCATGAAAGAACACTCGATCCCTTTCTCCTAACCCATATTTGGTGGCTTTATTAAGATAAAAAATTGTTCTTTTGTATCTTGCTGAGCATTATAATAATGAAATAAGTATTCTCCTTGCGTATTTGCGGAGCATTATTATTTTAGTAGGTGTTCACATCATAATGAACGACTGCTCGATGTTACTGTTTTACAGGTAAAGTCTTAAAAAAAAGGATAGATCCCCTATTTGTCTGAATTAATAACTTTTAATTGGCGCCTTCAGGTTCTTTATTTACAACAAGAAGATAGCCTGAAATTAAGCTTGGGTTAAAGAAAAGAATGTCTTCATACTTAAGGGAACTAGGGATTAATCTCAACATATCTAATGCATTTGATGACCTCGTCGTACAAAAATTAATTGATGTGCACAGATTGATCTGGAATTCAGGTCAATTTATGAGCCGCCCTCGAGCGAATTGTCACCACACAATAAACAGGAATGAAATTGCTAAGACACCTATCTGATTCTCACAATTGCCACTGCCTTGTATTTTATTCCTAATAATATTACACACTTCATTTTCCCCCACATTGAATGTGGCTAAATAAGATAAAAATAGAATTGCTAGTGCGCACTGGTTTAATCAGGACTAAACGCTTGAGCGGCCACCGGAAAGAATATTTCATTTAAATAATATTTAATTACATTCATCCAGATAAATCTTCATAAGCCATATCATTGATAGAGACCTTACTATTTTTTACCATTTAAGCATTAGGATAATGCATATTAATTGATACCCTTACGATTAATTAAGAATTGAATAAAACAGAAACTTTACTAACTGCACATGAAGGAAGTCACTTTCTCGAAAAACTTGCAATAGTTCACAGGAATGGACTCCCATTTTAACAGCCTTTGAAATACAATGAAACAAACTTTGAGAACTGGCATAAGAATGAATGTAAACTTGACTGATTGCTATAGAATATTCCTAATTTAAAAGCGGTTGAAATAAACAACAAATACGATAAAACTGTCGTAGGTTTTGTTAAAGGTAAAAGTTAAGGCCAAGACAAACTGCTCTTCAGAGAGGTAATCAACCATAACTTGCAATGGGGAAAGGAGCAACTACATTAGAAGTAGAATGAGGGAAAATAGATTATTTGTGCGAAGACTTCGTGCTTGAGCCAATGACCAGAACTATTTTCTTAAACCAATGAAAATTATTATATGCTAGCACAAGTATTCCCTACCATTATTATTAGTAATTTCGTAGTAAATCACAAGCGTTCATCTCATAGATACCGTATTTTTATAGATACAGGGGAATTCGGAGCAGGATGTCCTACTATTAAAATCCTTTAAAAGGAAACGTTACCTAATGCTCATCTTGGGTAGAAACTTGGATTCTGCCTTCCCTAAATAACCTTTGGCGTTGGTCACGCCCTTCATTGGGTGTGACATTTGAATCGGCAGGCGTACATAATGACTGTACGAAGCCACCAAAGCACATTCAAATTAATAATCTAATCAAGTAAACTGTACGAATAATAAGACTAGGAGAAACTGATTTGATGCTTAATTTCAATGAAACCTGGTCTGTTATCGGTCTTCAAATCGCTTTACCTCAGTTAATAAGGCTCATTTATCCTCCGATAATAATACTTTAATTTTAGGGATAAAAATAATAGCATAAAACAACGAATCATATCCATCGACGGTAATCAGCATATTGAAATGCTGGAGTGAGCTCCTTAAAGGAACGGTCATGACCACTAAATCTGGGTAATAGCACTAAGGAAGTCATAAAAACAGTCATAACGTATGAAAACTTCTTTCCGTCACCTTTTGAGTAATAAATTTCATGCAAATATATTTTCAGATGAAGGTGGGAATCAAGGCAAATAAAAAACAAAATAACTATTTCCGGAAGAGACAGTAACTCCCTAGGTCATTAATAAAAGCGTCTCCAGCACACACCTTGGATACATGAGTAACATCAAGGAACCTCAGTGGTGAGAAACTCGATTCCGACCCCCCTCCTTTGTTGAACCGACTTAAGCAGTTCTGCTGGCCATTCAGCTAACTGGACGCGAACCCGAACCCGTGACCTCTATCTTTGCAGACAATAACGTTAGTGAACTTTTGTTGCCCAGTTAACAAGACCCATCTCTTAAGCGGAATGACTCTTTAACACAATTATCATGACTGGCATGCATATTTATCCTTAATTAGATAAAAAAAGTAGATTCAATTTCTAAGTCCAGTAATAAAATAAAGGCCTAATTCCTCTGCTTATTCTCCAAAGCTCCCACATTACCGTTCAAGTCATGCCCTACTCTAAATTAAACAAATACCATTAAAGTGCACAAAAGAATCTGAAGTAAGGCACGAGAGTACTAAAATAAAATATATAGATTCAATAAAGTACAATATACAGTAACAAAGTGCAGGATTTAGAGTAGATAAATCATGCATTTCATACAACACATACAGTGTTAAACCTACTTACCATTCTTCATGAACCTATCGTGCAGATTTCGTACCTTCGTCTTCTCATCCTCCGCCTGTTGCTGGAAATCAGATTGACTCGTCAGGGAGCGCCGGATATTGGTGGAGCGACCGCTGTTTGACCTCGATGCTGAGGTAGTGAGACCCTCATCGACGAAGAGAGTACGGAAGACGGTGTTACGCACTTCCCATTGGGAGAAGATATCCAAAGAGAGTTGGTTAATCAAGTCCAATTTCTCCTCTTGGCGCTTTCTTCGCTCCTCAGCAGCTTCTAACTCCCGTGTGTTCTTCTCCATCACTGAAAGGAACAGAAGAGAAAACGTGAATACTCATAGAATCTTGTATTAAATCATGCATGGCTTCACTTAATCATCTCATTTTCATCGAAATAAATTATCATTATCATTATGGCGATGAAATCTACAGTTATTTTAGCAAAAGAGGGTTAATAAGGCAGTTGAATTGGATCGATTGTAAGAAACTCAAAAAAAAGATTTAATGGACTCGAATTTTCGAAAAATCTCTGTTAAAATCTGAGAAATTAGTCTTAACTCTAGGTCAATGAGGAGCGATCTTTGAGTTAATCTGGGTACCTAATTCCATAATGGTTAATCACGATATTTTCGCTAAAACAACTGATTTCCGAAGTTCATAGTGTACCTATAACCCGACCCGTTCTAGAACATTTAAAGGTCCATAGATATTGCAAGGGAGTAACATGTTTTGTTCGTGCATTTAAACTAAACAATCTACGCTATGTCGTGCATTTGTAAATAAAGGAAATTGCAGTATTTATTCATCCAAACTCACCACCCTTCCACCGTATCCGATTTATCATTAGATATTTCGTTGTACCTATGATAGTTCTTATTCTTCTGAGGTATAGATTAATGATCATATTTTTTTATTCATAGCAATAAATGGATTTCTGTAGAAGAATGGAATTTAAACTCAAATTGAAGGATAAAGCCAAAATACAAAAATTGACAAAGTCTAAAGCAGTGCTATCGGAATGATGGTTTGAAATTGCTAAAAGATATTGACAATTAGCTTGTGGAATATGCGATAAACACTTTAGATTGAGAAAACATATTTGAATGTTTTACATGGAAGAAGATAATATCCTCCTCTACATAATTCCCATGTGTAGGATTCTTTATTTTCTCCCTTTTGATTCCCTTTTATTCGAACGAATTTATTTACACTACGGTTGTAGACGGCTCACAGTAAAAATGGACGTATTATCACGAAAATGTGCGTCATGTTTTGACACGGGAGTTTGGACCATTTTGTATTGTGGTGTTGTCACATTGCACTCGTAATTAGTGCTATTTCTTAGGAAATCCGAAAGTCAGTTACGGTATGCTATAGGGAAGAGCAGATCATAACAAAATGAGACCCACATCGTGTTAATAACGTGTAATTTCCAACTTGGGGAAGAAAATTACACCTAAAAAGGTTAAGAAAAGTGCTACCTAGCGATACTACACACATTATTATCGAACAATAGTAGCAGTAATAATAATTACACGCCTTCTGAGCACGATTAGCAAACGAAAAATACAATTATGACAGGAGCGAAAATCCGAAATACCCCTTTTCAATAACAATCTGTAATATATACCCCAAGTTACTGATTTGGTCAAACAAAAAAGGGATGCAATAATAATAATCTACAGTAATTTTCCTCAGAATAGGAAACTCTCAAGCATAATTGCTATACTTTTATGGCGAACTATAAAATGAATCCGTTCATAATTCTCTAGGTATTAGATTTAAGGCATACACTCGAATTAAATAAGGTAATTAAATCTATAATTAAGATCACTGAAATAAATTAGTGAGCAAGTAATATGGCTCTGTTTGGTATCCAGGTCCCCAAGTGTCTGACAAAATGAAAAACCATGGAAACACGACGATATGAGCATGGTTGACCTCCTCTTGTCGTATATTGTTTTCCCAACCAACCAATTGCAATTGGCAGAACAACCTGAGATTTAATCTAATCAAAATAAGTTCTCTGCAAGGTCTTATCAGTATTCGCGAATACTTTAAAATATGCACGAAGTACACTGCTAGAACGATGGCTGCAAGATAAAAATATGTAATCAAGTGATTTAAAAAATAGCAAAACTGCGAAAAAAGAATACTGGGTCCATGAATTTTTTGTTCTAGGTAAAATATTATTCACACAGACGTACACAATCAGTGTAACGAAAAGAGCTAGATGAGTAATTTTTGGCAAAAATTTTTTATGAATATCAAGATCACCTATACTATATTATCATTATTGTCTAGATATAAACACAAAAATTAACAATAATCCTCTGTTGAAAGAGGAGTCAGTTTCAATGCTCATCTTGGGCAAAGAAATAACTTTCTTAAATACCGCTAATGGGCAATTCATATTTCGTCTTCTCTCTATCTCCTGGTCAATTCCTTCATTGCCCGATTTTTAACTTTGCAGACGCACACATTGACCACTAAGCCAACGGCTTACTTGTTAGGCCCAGAAGGTCCGGATAACCTTTAAAATAGTTAAAAATAAATACTTCAATTACCAGTCAACAATATGCGGCAGCAGTAAAATGCGGGCCTCAACAACGACATTGTAATTAGGAGATAGTTTCTTATGTTTCGGGCATAGCAAAGCACCTGAGGCCAGCTTTTTACATCAGCCCATTTTTACATAAAATACATCTCAAATTGGACACGACTCAAGAGTATACAAGTATACATGGCTTAATCTATTGATTAGAACTGTTCCTTCGTGTGTAAATAACTTGGTTTATTGGACTGATTTGTAACTGAACCACACCATATCTGACGTTATTATATTTCCACAAGATTATTAAAGTGTTCAAGGGTGAGGTATTTCATTTTTCATTAGTGTGATCATCTTTTCATCCCAAAGAATTTTATTACCATACATCATGAGGTAATTTCAGTCAAAGAATGAACAAAGAATTTAGAGTCGCCTCCAAGGTTTTAAGATATCGAAACATTTTCCAGAATTCAATTCGATCGAAGAAGGGTCGAAAGATATTTCCATATCATTTTCAAAATAGGTGCAGAAAGGAGTGAGACGGCAATACTAATGAGAAAACCTTACATACTCTACGCATTCCCATTTCCCCACTTTGGTAATAGTAGAGTGCCTAATTGCTTTTTATTGAGATATTTTATGTGTGTAATTGATGATGTCATTTACAGCCTCAGTAACATCATCATAAACAAGAATTAACGATGTAAATAACGACATTAAAAGAGAGGGAGAGAAGAGAGTACAAGGACCGTATAAAACAGATAAACCCCCTCCTATTTATGAACATAAATGAATATGTATGTATGCATGCATGTATGACGTAAACTAATTCAAGTCATCTGACTGCCTCTAATAAGAAAAAGTATAGTAGTTCGTGGGTGTCAGCAATGGCACGAAAAGGAGGATTTTCACTGACAATATTTGGTAACCGATTAACCAGAAAAGAAACTGGTGATTCATTACTCATCAGTCTCACAGAGGGTAAAATTGTCTAGCCCATTAGGTGTTAACAACACTTGAATAAAGGGAAGAAGTCCCGCCTGCGGGAACCTCACATTATACCACTCCATTTTTAACTAGCCATTTACATTACTGAATGTAAACCGATGAGCATCAATTTCTTGATGAATACGTCACCGGCGCACTCATAGAGAAAAGTAATCTTCAACACTTCTCATGAACAGAATAGTAATATCCCGTGTCTTCTCCAGTGAAAATTCGTATTCCACTATCTTTTTACTCAACTTTGATCGCTACGTCATTATATTACTCAATACTAATATTTCTTTGTACCCCCAGCAATCTTTGATGAATCTTCATGCGAGTAAGGCAAATCACCAAAAGTGCCCTATGTAGTTTTTTTTTCAGAAAATTAAGTTTCATCTAATCAATGACACTGCTTATTCAGCTAAATTAAATTCACCTAGTCCTGTGTTGTCTTCCGTATCCTTTTGATCCCCTCCCCACATCAATAAAAAATCGTAAAATATAATGCTACCAGTGCGGTTAATAATAACAGTGAAAAGTAAAGATCCCCCTTGAACAACAGTGGCGTTTGACTGATCTTTATACATAATATCTTCGTTAGATTCACTCGGGGATTAGTGAAAAGGCATTTGGTAGAGATAGCATGTTCGTTTTTTTAAGAAAGGATATATTCATCATATTGTCACTATTTTATATTTTATAAACATTCTGTGCCATGTTTGATAGCGGACGAAGGCCGCATAGGTTCATTCCATCTTGAAAGTTATGGACTGTGCAAATTGAACAAACCAAAATTTACTGTTAGTAAAAATCAAATCGATTCTGCGAACTAACTTATCATGGCTGGAACTTACGTATACTTTCCATTTCAGACTCTTCTGGCTTGCCAAAGTTGTCGAACCCCTCGGAGAAGATTTTCTGCCATCGAGCGACCTCATCATGTGTGGAACAAATGAATTTGGTCAGAGTGGGAGCTGAGTTCTTTGAGTCCATAAGGATGATGAAGGTCAATGGAGAGCCAGCTTGGTCGCGGAAGTAACCAAAGTGTTTCGTCCATATTAGAATGGGTGGCTATGGAGAAAGAAAGTGAATAGGATAAATTTGATTAACGATAGTGTTAATGAGTTTATTTTAATGAAAATTCAAAAAGAATCTTAAAAACTATTCAAGTCATAAATTATCCTACCAGCGTTTCTAAAAAAAGACACTTTCATATGAAAGGTTTTCAACCGTTATAGAAAAAAGAAATGTATCCCATGAAATATACGAAGAAAGGATAATATTAATGATCCAGCATTGGTATTTGTGTTTTAAATATGAGTAACTCTGTGATCAGAATCTGATACAGTTGTTTTTATAAGCTTTGAAGGAAGGGGGAAAAGCTATCATTGACATAACAAAGTAGTCGACACTTTTAATTAGTGCATGCTATCAAACTCAAGTAGAGAAAAAATTCAAGCTTAACTAGAAAAGAATAGGTCAAAATCGTACAAACCTTACCTTCAGAAAACCTTCGAAATTTATATAATAAAATATAACGAGCAACTTTTGAAATCACGATACTAGAAAAATCGTCAGTTGGATGCAATTAAATTTATGTTAAAATTAGTAAAAGAAAACTTGGGAGACACTACGGTATCTTTCTACAAAATAACTTAAAATATCGTTTTGAATAGATAAAAAGCGCATTTTTGAGCGAACATATTTTACAAAGATCCAGGAAGCAAGTACACATTGTGATAATGGCGTCAAACAAGGAAATGAAATTATAAACAGGGTAATACGTAATTTGATTTTCAATAATAATCAATAACATTTACTCTCATCTAAACCACACATCCCGATGTATGAACCAGCATTAATGGACTGAAAAGATTAAAAAAAAAGGGATTATTCATAATGATATGCACCCCTGTATTGTATATCTACTTACATGCGTTTGTCCGGTCAATTAACCGCTTCCATCACTTCATTTACACTTAACCCATTATTCCTAATTCGCCTCTCAGAAATCATAATTTAGACGTCTCTTCGTGCATAGTAGGTCTAAAGATTATGCACAATAATGCCTGATTAGCTGTAGATAATGTGTTCTCTCTGCTCCTCCTTAGTTAGGATTAATGCTAAGAGTATACAGAACATAACAGATTATCTCAAGAAGATGCATAAACAATTATCAACTTACCATGCTAGATTCTCGGAACAGGGAGAATTTTCTCGTTTCTGGATCTTGTCGAAGGAGAAAGAAGCAATCTTTCAGAGCAACTCCATGCAGTTCTGCAACGATGAATGATTGAATGGTTAGACAACGCTCTTAAGTAAATACCATTTAATGATCCTAAAATGTCCAAAAGCTCTAAAATACCTATTCTTAAACCTAGAATGGTAAGGGCCATCAAATTTATAATAAAGTTATAAATTTATTGGCTAATGTTATCTCAATTTTAATATGAGATAAAGTATGGAATAAAACTAAACCTACCGTTATTATTAAAAGATAAAAAGTCAAGTAGTAAAGAAAATTGTGGAGATATCAAAATATTTTGGCTTTAGAAGATAAATATTTTTCTCCGCTTCTAATATTTCTTCTATAAATAAAAATGGAATTTCCTTCTTAATTTCCTCACTGGTAAAAAACATTTTGTAATTATGCCTAATTGTTTATGCCGATACCGATCGAGATTGACTTTCGTTGGTACAGGTGTTCCTATGACGTGCTGTATTCCGCGGGGAGCTACTGGCTTCTGTGTTAAGTCGCTACATTACCGAGTTTTCTAGGTTGGTTTGCTCTAAGAGATCACTACCGGGACTTCTAGTTTGCTACGTAATAACATTTAGTGCCAAAATTTTTTAAGTGAATTTAAGAAATTTAAGATTTAAAGTGAATTTAAGAAAAGGAAACAATAAATCGAAGCGAAGTAGAAAAAGTCGAGCTTTTACTTGGCTCAAACTTATTTTTAGCAAATCGAGGGAAATGTTAAAAAATTTACGCAACGACCTTTGAGACCAAAACACTTAACACAGACCATTACATTAATTCCCAGGCCCACATTGGAGAAAAGCTGTTTCGGGCCTCTATATTTAATTCGAATTTCAATGACGGGAAGTACATTTGAAGAGAAGCACGACATTCCGCAAATTCTCTTTTCACCAATTTAGCACATATTGACGCACACTGGATGTGTGCGGATGAGTATTGGGCATATGATCTCCGATTTTACAAATGTACACACTGAACGCGTTGACCAACGACTCTCAATGTAAACAATGGAAGCAGAAGCGAATACCCTTGACGCTCTGAACAGAATTCATCCCCTATGCATGAGATTATTCGATTCTTTATTTCTATTATCAGATCTAAGAAGAAATTGTCGTCACTGTCACCATTACTGGTTACGCAAGTGGCTAGTCAATTCTATATCCAGAGGTATATATAGGTATTTTTAGCTTCATAATAATGAGGAAATCATTAGGTTACTAGGTTTCTATCTTCTTCTATCATTTCTGACTGAGTTACTATAATCAAGATGGTTGAAAGTGATAGCGGCAAGGTATAACAGCTAAGTAAATCATTCTTGTGATGACCAGCATTCAGTAATGTGTTGGGAAGTAATCAAATCACTGTATGTGAGTCGCATTTTACAAACCTAATTTGACTGTCACACTGCTTGTGCAAAATACTGGAAAAATGTAGTATGTGAAGGCAATTATTTCAAATTGAGAAAAAAACTCTCCTCGATTATTATCACCTTAAAATGTGAAAGGAAACAATCCCATTCGGATAAATACCTCCTATCGGTTGACAGACTATTTCTCATATCCTAAGAATTGCACACTTAACATACCAATATTACAAAGTTTGCCACCCTCTTTTCGGCTCTGAATGGTAAGTTTATCGTAGTTGATAAGTTTGGCACCAGGTGCTTTCATCCACTCCAGGAGAGTTCGGTGCTTAACGTCTCCGTTGGAGTTCACGTCAACCCAATCTTCTTTTAGGTTGTCCGCAAAGTAGCGCAACTTATCTGCGTGGACTAAGTCGGTCAACTTTTGTTGGGCGCCTAGCAGGAGACTCTGTGCGGCCTTGCGTGAGGTATTGAGGTCGTTTAATTCAGTGCAATCGTCTTGAACTGAAAAAATACAAAAGATTCGTTAGGTAGCTTCGTCACTTCACCATTATTGACCAACAAGTAAAGAATTTATTCCTTATTGACACGAACCCATATAAGTCTTTGTTTTGGCTGAATAAATTGACATTCTTAGAGTGACATGCGTCTCCATCTTTCAAACGTGGCTTTACTCTTACTTCAGAGTCAAGAGAGTTTTAGAAAGTAGCCAAATCCTAAATATTAAATTCTAATTTAGTGGTATGCATGGTACATTGATTTTATTAGGTTATTGTTTGAATTTTGCTAGGGATGATAATAATTTCTTTCTATCTTTCAGATGGCATGATGTTAATAAATAAATAATAGACAAATACAAGAAAAGAGAATGAATACTTTTACACCGATCCCGTGTAACCTCCTTAAAGGCTACGTCGATCACAGGAGCAACAAGTCCAAAAACTCTCATGATTTAAAAAAACAAAAATAGAAATAACTGTTGATCCTGAAGAAATAGCGAACAGTCACGAAGACTAAAACAATAATTTGACAATATCAGTCTTTAATTGGCTTAACAAGGATAATAGATTTAAACTATCATCATCCTACTGCCCTGAAAATTAGAATAAATATCGAGTCTATACAAGCTGAGAACGCTGCAACATCCATTCTTTTAAACCTGATCAATAATTTCAGTGTATGCCTTTTTGCAATCAGAATATGAATTGAATGGGATTAAGGAAATGCAATGCTTCACCGCAGTAAACAAATTTTCCGCCGCTTACATCAAAGGCTAAGCTCCAGCCGAAAACTATCAAAATCTCAAGGGATGCAATTTTTAAGGACAAAGA
Source organism: Hymenolepis diminuta (assembly GCA_900708905.1). Lineage (NCBI taxonomy): Eukaryota > Metazoa > Platyhelminthes > Cestoda > Cyclophyllidea > Hymenolepididae > Hymenolepis > Hymenolepis diminuta. Next base: position 1,095,892 of record CAADRB010000046.1, on the reverse strand, counting down.
ACCCCTAACCACAAACGAGGCTATGAACAAACTTTAGTTTCAAAGATGAAATTACACAATCAAATCGTACCTTAAATACGATTTTTGGTTTAAGTTATCTAAATTTAGCAAAAAAATATAAACATAAAACCACTAGTGAATCTTCCAAACTTTCTGGATAAATAACATCTCTGTATTTTTACCCTTTTTTGCATTTACCTACTTCGTTTAAACAAATTAAATAGTGAATTTACGCTACTCACTCGGCCAGATTTAGACATTCCGTTCATTGAGCGTGCACCAATGAGCATTGAATCGATAACCCTAACGTTAATAGCTGAGCCACTGACCATTGAGATACTAATAAGATTTAAAGGTCGTATCAATGAAACGAATAGGAAAAAATGAAAATTGGCTTTTAAATATAAGTAATCTGAGGAGAGAAGGCTACTAAACTTCATACATTTGCGTAAATTTGATGTTGACATTCTTCGGTTAGGTTTTTTGGTTCTAGCTTTGTTTCATTCTGAAGGTCAAATTCATAGAGGCTTTTTCCAATTACCCCTATTACTTTCAGTTTCACATTTCACAGGGCAGCTCTGAATGTGGAAAGATAGCAGGAAAGCTTATATCTGACAGTTAAATCGAACAATGGTTGCAGACCCAAGTTCAGTCGAGGTGTATCCCACATTACGCCATATTAAGCTAACAGAGTTCATCAACGTTTGATTAGTAGTTAGTACTACTACTTTCTTAATTCACGAGTAAGATTGTAATAGTACATTTACGTTGCGTTGCCTATCCTCACGTGAATAATACTGCTCAACTGAAATCGTCAACTAAAGAGATAAAATTTGAGCCAAAACAGTTCCCACAAAACTCTATACCAACCGAAGCTCCCACATCAATCAAAAATAATTTTTTGCTTTTCGGTTTAAAAACAGTTACTTAAGCGGAACTGGAACGCACAACTCTATCAACGACATGCAAAAACCTCCCTCTCCTCACTTTAGTAAATGTGCAAATATATATATATATATATATATATACATGTGTGTACTAATGCGTTTGCACACTTGATCAGGTCCAAAACGGCATTACTTTTTAATTTGGAAGAGCCAAGGTGAATGATTTTATTTAGTTAGATAGATTCCACCGCCTGTTCCACGTGAATTCACGAATGTGTGTGATTTAATGTTGTATACGATCAGGTACACAAACACAAGCACAAGCATACATACAATGTAGGACCGCTGTGCGACGCTGTGACCGGTTTGTTTAACTAGACTGTGCAACTCACAGTGACTGTTTTAATTGTGCAGATGTGCAGACACCTTAGTATTTCGCTTGAGTTTATATTCTAGGACAGCAACAGCAATTAGATAAACTCAAGGAGCCATGATGCTTTAGAATAGCAATAAGTATGTCCGCAAAAGCAAAGAAAACGCATTAGGATGAAGATTACCATGACCTCTACTAGTGTAAATCCGACGTACATTCCTATGGTGTTCAAGTTTAGAATATTAGGTGGAGAGATATGACCGCTCTCGTCGATCTAGTTACATCAAAGAAAAGAATAATTTTGCCTGTTTAATATTGCCCATTTCATATTATAATATTTGACATGTTAAAAAGTCTTTGCCGGTCAAAAATACCTGTTCTGGCCGTAAAAAAGTTATCAATAAATTGAGGTTGTATTATCAACCACCGAAATAATTCAGTCGAAAGCTAGCTGTGAATACGGTGGATATAATTACACTTACGAAACTGGAAGTAGAATCATGAAATTTAGAATAAAAGGAATTACGCAGTAACCTGCTTCATATGAGAAAATGGAAAACCCAACGTGTCGAGATTTAAGGTAAAGTAAGACTTTTGATGCTTTAACTTCAAGATCTTTTTGGATCCCTCCCCTTTTTTACTATATTAAACTCATTTTCTGTTCCCTTTATTCGTATTCTTAGCCAATGACTACAACTTGCAGCAGTTTTTTCTTCTTTGCATTATCACAAGCATCATAATGTCTCGCTTGTACCAAAAGTATTTACTTGATAAGCCATCATAGATACGCCTCTGTGGTAAATACGTATTCTTATTTCAGCATCTGAACCAATATATACGCTGAGATAATTGAATACATTAAGCACATAACTCATCAGAAAGGCATCGGAATGAAAGGTGAATCTCAGTCTGTAAAAGTAATTTATTCAAAGAACCGACTCTTTTCTCGTAAATAAATTCGTATCATTATGGACTTTAGAGACTATAGATTGGTTTCTAAAATAATATAACCTGGTTATATATCTGAATGCATAAATGCTAGTATATGTTAGTGAAACTTGCAAACTACAATGGAAAAAGAATAAAAAATAACGGTACTCCTCCTATAATGAGATGCGAAAAAGCCCAACGGCCAGTTAATAAAAATACATAACCCATATTAATCATTTCTGGAAATCCACATAAATTTATACCGGTTATCGCTCCGATGCTATAATAATGGTACTATCCTCCAACGGCTTCTAGTCGTCACCTTGTTTAATCTTCTCCAATAAACCATTATATTAGTACACTACCGTGATTGGTGTCAGGCGAATTTCTTACAAGTTATTCATTTTCATCTGCAGTGGAACATTTTGTACTAATTTTATGGTTATTCATCGCTTGAATACTGCATGGTATAAATTTACCATTAGAAATGATGCTTTAGACGGAAATTAAACTGCATTTTATACTAAAAATAACTTTTGGTTTTCTCTCTCAAGTTTGAAACCTATTTAAGTAATAACTTCAACTCACTAAACTTTGATAGAACACTATTGCAAGAGAAGAGCATCAACGAACATACTTAACATCTCGATTTGTAGTGAGAGATAGTAAATGTTTAAGAATGTACAATTAACTAACCAATGGTATCTGATATGATCCCGGCAAGGAGGGTTTCAATTTTGGTCCAACGTTGGATGATGATCAAGTAGCAGTCGGTTATGGTACGACGTTTAGTTCGTGGATCTTTTTCACAAGCCTACAAAAACAGTGGCAAACACATTAAAATCAGCCAAGTGAGATTATACAACCCAAAGCCTGCTACTGAAAATCGTAACTACATATCAATGTATGCTTTATATTTGAGATGGAAATGTGGTGAGATGATACCACCATACTACAACCCCTCCGCACCTCTATATAGCTACCTGCATGTATATATATATATATATATATATATCCTTTTTTCTTTCTTCATAGAATTAAGACCGATTTCCCTTCATTTTCAACAACTTATATAAAAAAGACGAAAAGTTACTTATCTCGATGCCTTTATCTGCACAAAACCGAACCGAGTGCCTGCTTATTTAAAGCCCCATAGCGCATTTGACAAGATGTGTGAAATAAAAAAGTGTTTGTTGGTCCTGAGGTAACAGATTGATGAACTTGACTTTATTACGGACTTGTACGATCAGCGGCCAAAAAACGACCTACACATACAGAGCAATAAAATGATCTAGGACGTATTTCCTTCCCTAATCAACAAAAATGACACCTAATCGTGAGATTAACAGGAAGATCATTTATTATATTGGAGAAATCATTGTAATATAAAAATCTGCCAAATGAACTCTAACAACTTCTAATGCCCTATTTCTTGAAAACCCCGAGACTTCAAAAGGATGAAAGTGGCTAATTCAACATCTATGAGAGTGCTAAATCAATGCTTATAAGTATTATGGGACTTTTGCAGAGAACTGCTTTTAACTTTGAGGGAAGCAGTGAGCTGAGGAATGAGCAAGAAGAAGTACCAAAGCTGTGCATCTTTCTGTCCAAATAGTGTTGCAAGAACCAAATTGCCTATTACATAGCTGCAGGGACCATTTTAGCTCTTACTCAGATCCTAGTATACAACCTCATACAGGACCTAGCTATTCCGCAAGGAAGTTAATTGATAGCAAACAGGCTAGAATTTATTTATTCACTTTAAAACTGCGTGTGCATTTGTGCCAATAGTGGTATCCGCTTACACAGTGCGTTAGTCACAAAGTCACTCTTGAAAAATTAAAATTTGACGCATAGGTGAAACCTAATTCTAATTAAGAGTCTGGCGCGAGGATAAACTAAGTATCGGTTTTATAGAGAAAAACACAGATTGCATAACATTGTAATGAAGGATACTTAGAACAAATGAGGACGTACCGCTGACTTCTCCGCAAAGGTCCGATTGGCTTTTAGTTTGTTAAGAGAATCAGTGAGGGAATTCTGGATAAACATTAAAGCTCCGTAAGCTTCTATCAGTCGGTACATGGTACTCTCCGTTAGCTAAAACAAGAAAAGGGAGAATGCAGGCTTTATTTATTCGATACAGTGGTGTTTATACGTTTCTTCGAAATAAAGAATTACAAGAGATAAATTAAGTGGGAACCAACACCAGTTAACGGTCATTTACAAGTAGACAGCTTTAAACAATGTTTTCAATAAGGGTTCCAACTTCAATCTAAGGATTTTTTTCAGATGAAGACTACACTTATCATATAAACTCCCTAAATCAACTATACCCTTTTTTGACCTAAAATCTGGAATAGAAATTAAAAGTATCATACAAAGTACGCCACTTCTACTCCTCATTTCTAATCTAACCCCCCTCTTAAAGAAGGATTACGTTGATTAAAGATTTTAAAATGAATGGCATTTGAGTGATTTCAATTTAGAAACGGGTACTATTTGGGTGTCAGTAATTCAAAAATATCTTCATAGATGAATGATTCAATTAAAAACCCTTCCCTTTTAACTGAAATACATAGTCCCAAATAAATTATTTAAAATCTAAAAAAAATTCACAAAAACCATTAAAGAAAGCGTTAACAACACTTAACTTGAGTAGAGATATATCAGTGCTGCATTTATGATAAACTCATTCTAAAATTCTTGATGACAAAAATTTACTAATGTGGTAACTGACATTGGCTATTCACCGATGAGCATTAATGTTGCGCATGTCGACCACCATTAGTCCTCAGACAAAAGAGTTAACCACAAATGGTTAAATTAAATTTTGACCTAATTTCTAACCGCCGTAAAATTAACTTGAACGAAACACTCACGCTGCCATTTAAATGTATATAAATCAATGAAACAGCCGAACATCCGCTACTTCGACGCTTGACGTATACAGAAAGTACATCTTAGCTGAGCCCATTTATTATTCCGTGCCATCGGGTGACGCAGAAAGTCTGACGGCCGCTTACCAACCTCGTGAACTTAATGAAACCGTTTAATTCACACATATTCCATTAACTATACCTATAATTAGAGAGTCTAACTTCGAAAAATTGGGCAACATCGCCAAATGGCCATAAATGTACTTAAATACGAAAGATGTCACCATCAGCATACGAAGGAAGTGGACATAAGCCAGTTGGTTAGCAAGCTGTTACAGAAAGAAACCAACTCTTAACTCCTCTCAGCTATGGTCTTGAATAGAATTAACAATTATCAGACTATTTTAATCATAAAGCAAGACGATTGTTCACCACCAACTGCAAATCTCGTTTGGTACTAATCTCTTTGTAGCTATGAAGATGAGACCCCAACTGCTTTTCACTCATAAGCTTTCTTATACTTTAATTCTAACCAGAAATTCGCCATTACGAGAAATACAAAGGATTAAAAATCTTCGATTATGAAAAATAGAAGTTCACTCAACAAACTTCTAAACTAAGTTGTCATCAAAGGCTAATGACTTCAAATATACCAGACGAAAATCGTATTAATGGAAAGCTGTAGAGGGATGTTCAAATTTCAAAGCCGAACGCTTGGGATTTTGTTCTCTCATGCCGTCAGTAAATGCACCATTTAAAGCTATACATAACCCTACTCAAATAATATCTGGGATATGAACCTTAAATGATCACTTTCCTTAAATCAAATTGACAAAATAACTGTCATCGGCTTATCTCTGATGGAGAGATCAAAATATTCTAAGACTAAATTTGCTTCGAATTAAATGAAATCTATTGATGTTCTGAATAATAATAATAATGCCCATTAATGCTCATTAAAGAAAGCGTTTTACAGCACTTTTCCAGCGTAGAGGAATAGCATTATGGAGCCTCTTTGGTGTAAAATTCGAATTCCCCCACATCCTTCACTAACCAGACTTAATTAATGCAGTTGGCCATTCCGCTCATTGGGTGCGCACAAACTGGTATCAAACCCTTGACCTCTGACTTCGCAGACGAGAGCGTTAATAGTTGGGCTACGGGTACAGCAATTTTTGGACAACATTGTTGGACGAATGAGGGGGATAACGTGGGAAGAATAATCATTATTTTATCTCAATTTCTAGTCAATCAGCATTGAATGTAACCAGAAACACAAATCCATTCATAACACAAAGGTGGAACTTAGAATAGAGACAATCAAGTGAAGAAATATGCATGTGTAAACTTATAAATAGAAAACAATCTAGTCCTTCTAATAAACGTAACTCTATTACGCCAGAGGAAATGGCATTTATACTTTGATGTACAAAAAGACTTTTTTCACTTTGAGTGAATCACGGCCACTCTCCAGATAATAATTATCATGAAGATTTATGCCCCTCGATATAGGTACGCCTTTTTCCTTCTCACATTTGATTACGGAAAAGAGTGCAGAATTAAGCAAATCAAAAGCCTGTCCAAGAAATTTTATCAATAAAGTGGTAGCGAGGTGGAATAAAGTGTGCCTAAATATTGACCATTATGAGTTTGCCGTATCTTCATCAAAGCTGACCCTTTCATTTATATTGTGCCGGTAATGTGGACCCGGCCAGGCCCGATGCCTTTAAAAGAGGGGTAAACTGTAGATGATGGAGGTGGCTGAGAGTGAATAATACAGACACAACGTACTAAGTTTAGAGATAATGAGGTTATATAGGTGATACATGAAAGGAAAAAAATAACTTCCCAAAAATAATTCTTATATGTAAGATTTTTTTATTTTCCACCTTTTAATTCCCCTTTATTCAAACAAATTTATTTACACTACGGTTGTAAGTGGCTTATAAATAGACGTATTAATACGAAAATGTGCACCATGTTTTGGAGTGGTGATTTGACCCATTTTATATTGTGGTGTTACCATACTACATTTTCGAATAGTAGTATTCACTATCATTGAGACTGCCCTGTCAAAGATGTCGCTAGCAGAACTGAAACGATAATGGCCACAAAGAAGGCTTCTGCCGAGACAGAGCTGTGGTGCACTAATGAAGTTAAATATTAATTCTAGAAAATACCTTGACCTAAGCATTAATGGTATACCATTTGAGACCCGGATCGACGCTGGCTCCGATGTCTAATGCTGTGCAACTCTACATGTCGATGCGATGCGAGGCTGCATTCCTGGAGAAGACGATGGTCAAGGAGTGCTACGTCACAGATGGAAATATCAACCTCATGGGCCCAGACTAGATCGATAGGGTCAATCATATGGGGTTCCCAGATGAAAATGAAAAGCTCCAGACACCTACTCCCGAACCTTCAAATGCGCAAAATCTCGTGAGAGGATGTAACCAGTGTCTGCATGTTGCCAAAATCCATCATCCTTCCATTCATATTAACCTTCCATCGGTTACCGAAACCAATACACTATAGGTTCAATATACACCTATGTTGTTACGCGATGTTACTTTACTCGCGCCGACAACAAGCAGATCAGCTATCTCTATCCTTAGTGAACTCGTAGTGTACCAGAAACGCTCGTTACGGACCTAAGTACGCAATTTGATTTCGCTATTTGCCAAATTTTGTTCCGACCAATCGATTATTCAGCTGAGGAGATCTCTCGCCATATTAGGACAATCAGCCCCCGCAGCAGAATTTAGAGGTCAAGATTTGAGGACAGTGCGTGAAGAGATGTTGCTATCAAAACAACTTTGTGTCCCGACAAAGTGCGACCCGAGGCGCGCATATAGTGCGGCCATCTTGTGTATGTCCTCAGCCATCATTTGGATCACGCATGGAAAGTGGCCATAATAACCAGGCCGCATAGCGGCGATATCTACGACGTGGAGACCGGAAAGGACACTTGATTTTGCGATCACAAACAACCCAAACTAGGAAGGTTTGATTTATCAAATTGTGAAAGGCATCATTCTTCAAATGATCTTTATGCTATTCACTTTTCGTGTTCTAAATCATACAGCTCTCTAACTCCCGAATAGTCTGTGATCTCCTGAAGTAGTGCAAAGACGCGAAAGAAACGATCAAGATATTACCCCTCACGTACTACCAGGACTCAATGGAATTTCTTTCGTCTCTCTGTCGATCTCGAGACAAGAATGGATCGGTGATCAAATCTACAAACGGGGGTGCTACATATAAAAAAATTATATTTTCCCCAAAATAATTCTTATTCATGCAATTCTTTATTTTCCGCCCTTTAATTCCCGCGTCTTTCAATGGCCCTTTATTCGAACGAATTTATTTACATTACGGTTGTAAACGGCTCATAGTATAAATGAATATATTAATACGGAAATGTGTATCATGTTTTGACGTGGTGATTTGGGTCGTTTCGTATTTATAACTGCTACGATTTCTTATAGAATCTACAAGTTGCTTATGTTATGCTACAGAGAAGAGCAGATACAAACAAAAACAACAGGCAAACCGGGAATAGACATCATTGAACGGCTAGAAAATACACTAAACTCGATTGGTCAAGATTGCCGGTCTTTTTCATGTACCTACACACTTAGATATATTCGCTTCACAATAGAGAGAAAAAACTGTTATGTCTTGTTGCGATTGGCATCAGACATACAAAAAAATTACCTTCATTATTTAAAAGGTGTGTATTAGATCTGTAGGCTATATTATAAATAATTTAAGGGCATTGGGAAAGAATGGTTTCAAGCGCTCATCTTGAGCAGAGAAGTAGCAACTTAGAGTTGCTTCGACGAAAAACTTGTACGATCGTAAGGATCAGCAAGGTCCTCTAGTGCCCAATTTCCGATTGTTTTAAGTCCTGGTAAAGATAAGGATGGTTGAAACGTCAAATATATATGTATAGGTAAACAGTCAAATAGAAATTGAAATTCATTTGAAACCTCACCCAATATACGTCGTTCTCACTTTCCAATTTTTATCAAACAATGATTAGTAATGAAGTTATTTAATTTTTAAAAAATGGAATTATTTCTTAATTATCCCGTATAAATAGACCCCATACTTCCCTTGTGAAAAATTCAAGTTATAACTTTCACAAACATTCATATCAGGAAATCAAAATTATCTTTCAATACCTGAGCATCATGAACATAAATTCACACAGGCACCGAAGAAGAAAATTTTGACATTTGAAATTTGGAATATTCGTATTTAGCAGTGCATTATGGAACTTAAGTAAAAATTGTAAAACATGGATCTGAAAATTAAATAAGTCTCTTTTTTACTCTCAATTTACACAAAATTTTTACTCAATCCCTCCATTTAACTCCTTATTTTACTAGGTTATTGTTTCACAAGTTCAAATGCCATGTCGTGGATAATAACAACTCAAATATCAAATTCCTTTAAATACCATCCAATCTAGATTGACAGATAAGGTCAAACGAGGACATATCACCTTCTACATTAAATAATGTAACACACTTATAAATTTGCGGATATTTATTAAGTTAGTTTATACCTAAGATACTATAGAAGAGCATTTAAACCGGAATCAACAAAATAATAATAAAGCACAATAGAAGTGACAGAAAATCCTATTTAACTCAATAAAAACACACTGGCATAAGAGTCAGTGTGAATATTTATTAAAATGTACCAAATAAATGTCTCGCGAACTCACCGATTTCTAGAAAAAGGCATCCAAGTGATTTCTTTCAAAATTTAATTTTTCAAAACAAGCGATACCTCAAGTCAGTCTCAAACCAAAATGAGCGAAAAAATATAACGGATAGACGAATGTTAGAAGTCTAAATAACTATGGACTATTTGTATGCTTTCTAACCCCGAAAAAATTATTCATATATAATAAGAAAGATATACTCTCAATTATCTCAGAATTTTAAGGATTTTGGCTAGCATCAGCTTTTGCCAGATTAAATGCTCCACAAAAATGAAGATGGGAGTGGTACAGCCACCGATTACTTACAACATGAGCAATTTGAGATGTAAACTTTATCATGGTATCAAATAAAATAGATCTGATTTGTAAAAAGCCTGCAAACGAAACTACAAGTGATTTAAACTTTGATTTCATGAAAACCTATTTAATTGTTCTTAAACTGTCTAGAAAATTGATCAACCAAATGAATTTATCAAGCATTCTGAAGGCGAAACAGATTGAGCTGCAGTGAAATCTTTGCTTTCAAGAACGAATTCTTCAAGTTTTACTTTTCTTACTATTTGGCAAGTGTAATATTGAAAGCCTCACGTCCAAATCATATCTCAGTACAAATGTAAGAGGATCATTTTTCGTCTATCATATGGTCCAAAAATAATACACTATGAAACAAACCATAATAATTGAAAAAATTTCGCATGTTTATTAGGAAGTGTTCACAGAAATTGACTTGTATGGAGGAAAGATATCCTGGATATGTCCTTATGAAAAACTCATATTCTGCAATCTTTTTAGTTGACCAGAAGTAACCACGGTGGTTAATCATCTGACCGCTGGATATATATCATTGGGCATTGATCTCGTCGCCTCCAATGTTGGCCACTGCGTCACTGGCGCACAATAATTGGAAAGAAATTTCGAATTCTTTAAATATCTCCCTCCAAAACATCAAATTTTGACAACTACAGTACTCCTCTCTCATTTTCCATCCTCAATATGAACTTCAAACAATTATTATTAACGAATAAATGGACTACTAGCAGAACTCGAAGTTCTCCGATTAGATCTCCCATTCTTTGTTCTATTTATACTTAAGTTGCTATTTTAAGCTGTTCAGATTGCTGGTGAGTTAAATTCAATTTATGTATCTCCTGCTTTAAATGTCACTTGAGTTTGCTTATTGAATGACTGATAAGAGAACTTCCCCTGACGCATATTGGCTCATTTACAATGAGTAATCTAATATTTCATGTAATTTTTTACTTTATCTACATCTCATACTACATTTTTGTGACACCTATTTAAAACCTGTTCAGATTATCAAAAGAGCTTTTAAAAAAGCAACACCATACAGTCCTCCGAGCTGAGAAAAGGTAAAGCCCCACATACATTTATAGCTATGCATCTGTTTATCGGAAAAGTATGTTTACCAACTTTCTTAATAAATTAATATATACATATCGTGCCATGTCTTTTGAATTTTAATGATGTCGCTAGAGTAGAAGCATGGGTTAAATTGATTGCCACAGCCTGGAGTTATAGTGAGAGGTACCATAATCTTAAAGGCTACATTAGAACCTACTGTTGTGATGAAACACTGGCCAAGGTTTTTGGTGATGTGATCTGGAGTGGCATTATGGGCTTCCAGCATGAAGTAGAGAAGGCGGTTATGACATTCGAGAACATCATCCAGGTGAGGAAAGAGATTGTCGCAAAGGTTCAAGGAGTCTTCCTTTCGCGGTGGAAAGGCTTTCATGAAGACATCACGAATCACAACCAACAAATCCACGTAGCGTATCTCAGTAGAGATCAACTCTATAGAAGATAAAAGAAACATACAAAACAGGTCAATAAGAGCAAATAGAAAGCCAATAATATGAGTCATCTCTTTATACCATATTTGGAGATCTCTACGAGGTTTTGAATAGGAAAAAATATTTCTTAATGGAGAACTTCAAATTTACATCTAATCCCTGTAGAATAAAGGCACCGGACGCATCGATAATACCCCAATGGCGGCCAAAATTCGGCATATCTGACTATCTCACCAAATATACGCTGCTGGTCGCGAATAATAACCAAGGTAAATAATAATCCCAAACTAAAGCTAATGAACATAAGAATATTATCAAATAACTGTCAGTTAGCGTTAAAGCTCATTCATTTTTGTGGACTTTTGTGCAGAAAAGTTTCAAACTTTTGCAATCCGAAATATCGAATATCAATACTATCGGCGGATAATACCATGTAGAGCGTATTTTCAGTAAAATCGAATTTATTACTATGATAGATAATACTTTTCAAGCTGAGATGGTATACTTAACTGTCCCGTTAGAGTTTGCAACTCTAAAAAAATGTTGAGTGAATAATTTAATGCACTCATTAATAGACGATTTATTAAACGGTAATTTCTACAAAACATCTTTCCATTTGCAAAACAAGGGTCAGTGTCTTTACCTAGAAACATCAATTAAAGAAACCCATTCATTAATGAAAGTCCTAATCGACCATATCACAGAATATATTTGATAGCACACATTAATCAAACGCAGGCATCTTCTTAATGAGGAACAGACGAATAGATTAAGCACGTCAAGGGAGGAGGTTGGAAGATGAATAATGGGACCGGCGCTATAGGAACACAGAAGATGTAAAGCTAAGTTCGAGAAGAAAAGCATGTTAACAGACGAATTATCAGGCAATTAAACGCATTCATCATCATCACGAAAAAGAATCAACTAGGGATGACTTACCCCAAATTTTGTCATTTCTGCTGATAAAGTGATTAGAATACTGTAGTCGCTTGTTCTCGCCAATAAAAGCCAACCAACTGGGACAATCGACCAGATACTGACCCTTTTCAACCAGCTCCTCTGGACTTGGAATATGGTCGGGAACCTGAAGGCTCTGTGACACGGCTTGATCATCAAATATGTGTTCTGTAGGCGGCTGGTCTGATTCCCCATTGCGTGGAGTTCCATTCGACATCCTAGGGAAATAAAACCGCTATCAGAACTAACAAGAGAACTCAAAGTAGTATTCCAAACTCAGGTGCCTACGTTCTTATTAAGAGGTGTTAAAACTTAGGAGATGAAGAGCAGGATTAGGACGATAGCACCAGTAGCATAAATCGTCCTCATTAAATGGTTTGATGTAATGGAGGAGGATATAACGCCATTTCAATCTCTAATCAGTGGCTAATCGGTCATAAAACCAATGGAGCGTAACATATGATTGGGAAAAGGATGCAAGTCTAGCTAGCTTATGTCAATTAGCTGTTCTGCTGCCACAAAAATGGGATAAACGCTATCACCCATTTTTAAGCTTATAATGTTTCAGACATGCCTCTTAAGGTAAGTATAAAAGTGCTAACAACAGTTGATTTGGGTAGGGGAAGGTATCCTAGAGTTACTTTAGTGCTGTTAACTATTCACATAACTAGCCATACACCGATGAGTATCTTACCCGTAACCTTGAATTTGGCTGACGAGCATTTTGACCACTACGCAGAGGTACTTAAATCTTAATATACACTTTATTTTGCTGTCAAACGCATCAGAATTGGGTCGTGAAAGGTATGACCGTGAATAAAATATAAAAAGGAGGCCTTCTTTCATGAAAGTTAGCATAAGGTGTAATGTTTCATTTTCAAAACTGAGCAGAAACCTAAAATCCTTTAATGTCTCAAGTCAAGGCCTTACAGACAACGATTCGGGCCATAGAAGAGTCTTGAACTATCGGGACCAATTTCTCCAACTTTACCAATTCTCTCAACTTTAATAGCAATATTTAATGTCCAACTTGTATCTATGATAAAAATTTAACTCTTCCTCTTGAACAAATGTATTTCATAGTTTTTTTAGGATAAGCTCACATCTCTTGTCTTGGAGAGTTCAATTTTTCCGTTGTTTCTGATTCCTAAAAAGAAACAAAAGAACATTATTCTGGGCGTTTTTGATCACAAAGCACAAAAAATTACTTCTGTTAAACTACCTCATAACTATTATTTACGACAAAGAAAACTTTATCATACCATCAAGTAACCAATTAATAATCATAGAACCAGTTCGAAATGCCTTTTACTTTGAATTTCAGCAGCGGTAGAACGGTTTAGGGTGACTAAAGAGTTTCTAAATATAACTAGAAAATTGGAATCAGAAGAGGTCAAAATAATGTGAATAACAAGGAAATTATTAAAAAGATTGCATTAAGAAGTCCCATGCTTTAAAGGTGATGGCCCTGCATACATCATCTTGTACAAACTTGAAAATTTCTTTAGGACATATGAAATGCTCTGCAATCTACACGGTTAATTAAAGTAAATTAAAAGGAAATTGCATGAACTAGAGAGATACGACTTAATTTTCGTCTAACAATTCGTGCCAAGTAAGTTTCATGATAAATCCCCAGAACGTTGAAGAAAACTTTATAAATCTGCTGTTCACATTTAACATGAGTAGAGAGAAGGTACCCCAATTACTCTTATGAGAAAATCGCATTCCACTACTTCTCCTGTAGAAAAAAAATTAATAAGTGTAGTTAGTCATCCACTTCAGTAATGTGCGTATCGATGAGCACCGATCGCGTGAACTCCGACTTGGGCACTGGTGCATATTAACCACTAACCGTTTAAGGAATGTGTAGAGAAAACGCTTCAACGGTACACCTACACTCCTTTATTAGTCAGTGAGATAAACCGTTCTGATCTCTAAATGCGCATTAACGTGAAGAAACACATAATATCAGGCCAACTTAGGAACACCTGTAGGTTCTACAGAACGCTTGAAACAGAAGTGCATCCAGTAAGTTGATATCTCAAATTTAATCAGCTAACCACTCAATTACTTTGACAATTGAAGAGGTGTTAAAACTATCCATTCTTTTAAACTTGTGCGGTTTGTGATGCTCATTCTTTCTTCTGAGTTCGAGCAACGGGTTTATGGAATACTTGATTAAGAAAGTTCAAATAACTGCAAGCTTTTGTTCTTTAGCTGCAATCACCTTCAAATATAAGCACCAGCAGAAGTAACGACCTCAAATATATCTCAAGACATGAAGGTCATAAGAGCAACGATGTACTAATTGCAACCTGGGATTTTTTGGACCGAAATCTTCTAATTGCACTTTCTTCACTCTTCAGTAAATACAATATATATCTCTCCGAACACCAACTGATAATTTCTATTGGATCAAAACGGCTGGTAAAAAGATTATTAAGCATGCAACAACGTAGACCTTAGGTGACTTACATCACAATCTGAACCCATGTCGTCCGAATCAAAGGAGGAAATTGAAGAAATGAAAATTGAAGATCCGTAATCCTATCGAAAAGACGGGAGGAGGAGAGTTAAAACATTTCGTTTGAAGAGGAGAGGGGGGGGGGGAGAAACAAATATGAGTGTCAGCAGTTAGCTACAGAGTCACCCGTTGGACTATAAAAATGAGGATAAGCAAACAAAATGCCTCTATAATGTCTTCAAAATACGAACTAGCTGATCTAAAAGAGCTATAAATAACCTACGTTACTTATCGCACAAAAAGCAAAATGAAGTATGGTGAAGAAAGGGCAACGGATGATATTTGAGCTACACCACAACCATTCCTCAAAGGTGAGAGATTGAATGAGACTGTTCACCTTCACTTGAGCATAACAACCCCATAATTAATTCGATTTATTCAAGATGATGATTACGGAGTGAGAATAAGTACGTTGAACTTTTCTCGCCTGAGCATTAATATTAGGTGCCTTCCGTGAAAACCAACCACTACTTTACTAACAACATTAAATTATTGCGTGATATAGACAGAGGCATGCGATGAATTTTAATTAAAAGAAATCAGGGGATTTCTGCACCAACAAGACAAGACTGCAGAACGACTTCACCTCGCAAAAACACCTTTAAGAGGGAAAATAGTAAAATAGCTTTAGGAGATATATCTATTTCATTAGGCAGATAGTTCGAAACAGAAATTCAATGAAACTTTCGAAAAAAACCCTGAAGGTGAGAGGGACAGTAGACAGAAGGAACGATCATTAGAATATCAAAAATGACTGCCTATTCTTATGTTTGGTTAAGCTGGTAAATGATTTGACCAAAAGTAAGTATTCGAATTTTACCGGCGTCGATTTGGTAACTAAAATGATCACCTTCTCTCTGCAGAGATATTTCTAATATGACCCGACTCTCTCAGTCTATTATTCGGTAAAGACCCGAGTTTACATGTCCAGATGCCAATTAATTATTAAGATGTCAATGCTTATCCACAGCAATAGCAGTAGCCAAGAGGACAGTTTCGTCAAAGATGCACCAGTCTAGGCACAGATGATATACATGGAAAGGTAGAGCCTGTTTATGAACAAAAATACAAATACCCTCGTTTGTAAACAATAAAGAAAACGAGGATGGAACAACACAACACAGGAGGTCAGGAGAAGGAAATTTCGACAAAAGACAGCCTAAATTTAACTCTGATTTAACTATAGATAATCACAAGCTAGGTATAAAGGAGGTATCCCATATACTTTCAATTCAAGCAAACATTAGAGATTACTTAATCGGGTGAGTTTAATGTTGACTGCCGCGTCAGAAAATTTACATCCCATGTTGAGAATGACTATTCTCCCTAGTTAATAAGGATCTACCACGAAGAAGAAATTTTACATTTTCTCTGTCAGAAATGTCTCCTCCGCTTATCTCAGGTTAAGTGATGCATGGGATTTCCCTATAAATAACCACAAACTTTCTGCCATTAAATGGAGAATCGAAATGATCTGCGTTGGCTCAAAACGCATTAAATCAACCTATAGGTGATATAAAGAATCAAATTGGTAATGACAACATTTTCAATTAAATCAACTGATCAATATGGTCTTATTATGAACTCATCCAGAAAATCGGGGAACAAATTATAAAAATTGTGGATAGGAATTGAGAAATATTAGAATATCACTTATGAGAAGTAGACAAGCCGATGATGGTATTATTATTTTTATAACTTGCTAAGTTGCTCACTTTACAGAGCTACCACTCAGACTCTAGTAGGAGGAAGGAGTAGGGCTAGCAGCTCAAACAGCGGTCCACAATTGGGAAAAAAATGTACTTATATAGAATTGGATATGGGATAAGTGATTAGCTGACTGGTTGACCAATATTGCCAGCGACGGATTCTACACTGGTGGTCTTACGTATCCGAGTCCGAGTGCGATTTAGGAAAGTGATGAAGTGATTGTCGTTCGGGATATTATGAGTAATGATAACCAACTTTCGGTGTCTATGTTCTATGGTCTACTTCGCTTGGAAAAAAAATAGATGAAAAAGGCAAATGAAGTAGCAAATTCCTGCCTGATATCAAGCCCCGTTTTCCTTAAGTACATGATTACACGTAGAAAGGTCGTCACTTTCGGCAAACTGACGTACATCCTTGATTGATAACGTGTTCAGTACACCAATTCAGTATCTTGGTGGTTTCATAGATTAACATATCTACACATATGAAGTAATTATAATATGATTAATCAGATTTGGGGATACAAAATGCGCTATTAACAGACTCAATGGGTGAAAAGTGCATAATCGATAAAGAATTGCATTAAGACAAAAACAGTTCTAATTTGCGAGAAAAACAGCTGAAGCAACTTCGTTAAAAAACTTGTGCAAATATACCAGTTTTTTTGGATTTTCAGAAATTGAAACAATCCTTGATTTAATTAAGATCGATAAATAAAAGTGCATTTTTTGAGGAAATCGGGATTAAGTTTGCGAATCAATTTCATAGAATTAGATTTTTAGAATTCACGATCAAAACACATGCAAACGAAAAAAATATCAATATGAATTAGACAGAAAATCAATATATTGAAGTTACGCAGATCTTTCCGACAAATGTCATTTAAGCGTGCTAAATATGCATAGACTCTGATTCCATAAGAGTATGAAACAGATGACAAGCTGGTAACAAAAGGTCGAAAAAATGCATTTCATGAGAAATTCGATACCAAGATGATGAAATGAACGCCAACTCATGCGGTTAATGAATGAATAATTGGAAGGTATTTATTAGAAATAGTAAGGTCGGTAATAAAATACGAAAATGTTTTTTGGAAGGTAATATGATATCCACAACACCCGATCGGATGGTTAGTTAGATGACAGCAGCAAAAACGAATGATGATGCGCAATAAAAAAGGAAGAGAGCTGATGATAATAAGAGATCCATAGATGAATTTGAGAAAAAACGGGGGGGGGGGTGAGGGAGAGGGGAAATGATGATGATTAGCACTGCGGAAATCACTTCAGTTATGGAATGCGGTCGCTATTAAGATGAAATTGCTGAGTTTTGTGTAAACGCACCAAAGATTTGCGGGCAAATTCGGAGGCAGTTCTCAATATCCACCCAAAATAACGTCCAGATTTGCCAAACGGATCTATCATGTGACCGTTTTAACAAGGGATTGAGATTTTACGGGCTATTTGTTTTGTGCTCTCTTTCTCTCTCTCTGCCTACTTAAGGCACCTTGTATAAAATAAAATTAGTTGTTATTTATATTTATCCATTGATTCTCAATCAACATAACTTAGTGGGCGAAGTGAATTCCAATTTTTTGACTTTGAGTTCGACTGCAATTGATTGAGTTGAGATTGATAGAAGGAAAAACAAAAAGGATCATAATTTTCACACGTGTTGAGTGGGAAGTTATCAAAATAACACTTAACATGGAGGGCATAGTAAGATGCTTTACGTAAGAGATGGTAAATATGCCTGTGGAAAAGTAGGAGCAGATAAAAAAATTTGGGAAGACTGCGGAAAAAGAGGGCGCATTTGAACCGAATTCACTCTTGAGAATAGTAATTATGGCGAAATAACGCAGTTATTTTTCACTTCTATCAGAAGTATTTACTCCGGCTAGAAATTCAGAGGCTAGTGTTATAGGAAATTTGTACTTCATCTTGGGACAGACCAACTAAGAGATGCAATTACCATTCGAATTTATGATTAAAACTGATCAGTATCGTAAGGTGAGGCTGGAATATATACGAGTAGCGAAGAACTTCTTGATTCTTAACTTTAAAGAGTAAGAAGCTAAAAATACTTGGTAAATTTAAAATATGCGTGAATTAAAAGAAATCTATTTCGATTAAGGCCCTTTAGTATAGCAAACGAGTATTGAAAATATGCTCAGTAATTCCAGAAGAAATTAAGTGTTAATTATAAAAAATAAAGACAATGAGGATATTTTCAATGAATTAGATTCATATTTAGACAAAAATCTTTTTCTCAAAATCCAACAACGCAAACCATGAATCATCATTTCCAAGTCAAATTTTTAATATGACCTATCAATAAACCAGCTGATCAAATAAAGGATCTTATTTACTTAGACTTAAATTATCCCGCTAATAATATGCAATAAAGGAGGTAAAATATTCAGTTGCTCCACAAACGTTTAAACAAGAACCAAATATTTATAATCAGATTAAGAAATAAAGGTAGACCATTGTGTAATTTGCATATATATGTATATATATATATATATATATATATATGTTATTGTCAAAGTAAAGATTGCAAATACAAGTTGATATAGCTTCCAGGTTATCAACTATCTCGAAGAAATCAATAAAAAAACATTAAAATGTTCATGAATCGTAAAGATCAAGTCAATTTGTGCTTGTGGGCTTCACTATTCTAAGATCTAAACCTTCAAAGTTATAAAACCTCAACCATTTAGAATTTAATAATTAACTATAATTGTGAAACCACAATTAGATTAAAGTTTCTGCTAAAAGTTAACAAAAAGAAGAAGTTACGGACGGAGTTTATGATTTCTTATTTCACAGAAAAATTCCCACTTGGTAAGCCCATACTGAGTAAAAATCATCAAAAGCGGATATTCATTCCAACCACTGCTAGGTTTTAAGTCATCTCGTTAAATAAATAAGAATCGGATTCAGCATCAATCCAAAATGAGACTCTAACATTCCGACACTTAAGGAAACATGAATTCGAAACCGAACATTATCCATATAGTGGCTAACTTTGGAATAACCGAATTCGACCTTCTCAATTAGGGGTGTCTTTCTGACAGTTTATTTTCCACTTTAAAAGATGAGTATTCCTTAAATTTCTTGATATAAAAATTCAGAACGTTGAGGACCGAGTTCGAATTTCACGTGACAAGGGGGAGAAGGAGAGAAATGATAAAGTGCTATTACACGCGCACACTTATTGATCGTTTCACACACATATGTGTGTGAGCGCACCATCTATGTTGGTGTTTTGTGCTTAAACACACAAAATACACTACAAGGACTTCTGGATGCGATGAGATAGTGAGCATACACACGCACTAATTTTGCATAATGGTTGAACTCAAAGTAAGCGTGTGTGGATAGGGGAAACTGATTTTCCGTTCGCCAATATCAACTCCAATCAACATAAATACCGTTAACATTTTTTTACTAACATTATCATTAGCTTTTCATGAACACATACATGCTTTACAAGGTTAATTATGAATATTATGGTCAGATCCGACTTGGGATATTTATTAGGATTTTTCCACTATGTGAAAAACAAAAAAGTTTACGCGATATAAGTAACGTTGAAACACTTTTGTTATAGAATGACACTAGAAATAAAATTATAAAAATTGACAGGGAGGTATCCCGGTATAAAACCACGTCAATAGCAAATATTTGGAAATTATATATTAGGTGATCAAGAGAAATTCATAAAATAATTTCCAATAGTAGCACCAAATGAGGAAAACTGCTAATAAAATATATACTCTGAAAGCTGGTTTGGACTCCTAGTGCTGCAAGTTTATATAAACGAAAATAAATGATTTTAATCTGAATTTAGTGTAAATGAAAATTATGGCATGTAATTAAAAGTAAATCAAATAAAATAGCACTATTAATAATTATTATCCATATTTGTATCCTAATATTAATAGGATAAATTAGTATAGCAAAAAATGAAACACCATATTTTTCACCCACCTACAATTGTGGACTTGGCAGATAAGTTATTGCGCAGAATAAGATTATCAAAGATAACACTCTACTATTGAAGGTCAAGTATACAAACATCATTAACAACATCATTTCAGCAATATTTGACGAAAGTGTAATTTACAGTAAAAATAAAAAAAATGATTTTAACGACATGTTTTATCAATGAAACAAAATTTTATTTAGGGCCATCTTAGTTCATATATAAGTATATGTTACGGTATTTCATATCGACCTCATATACTTTTGTTTCGAAATGAACTCCCTAAATTATTTTTTAGCAGAAAAGTACAAAATAAAATATTACCCCTAATAGTTTCTCTTTTTATTATACAGAATTGTTAGTACTTTTTACTATCTAATAAATTTATGATTTGGATATCATATCGAAAATCTTTGGAGTTTTTAAAAATGCAAAGTTACATGGTGAAAGACTGGCTCATCTAAATTTCAAGGTTCATTTATAAATAGTTAAAGCAAATCCTCAGTGAAACTTCTTGACTTCTTCCTTTGAACTATATTACCACAATGCATCAAGATACAGCAATCCTCATGCACAATTATTGGAAAAATATGAAATATGTAGTGTTACGTTATCAAAAAACCTCTTATTGGCAAGGAAATTAAAAGAATATCGCTATAGTAGATATATTCCATCTTCGAAATTCTCAAGGAAATATATATTTACGTATATAGTAAATGGCGATTTTAAACAGGAGATATTAAAAATCAGTCTTAGGAAACGCTGATCGAATACGGCAATTATTGTACCGTAACTCGATCTCTAAAACTCTTGCAATAACTTACTACCAAGAAAATAGGAGGTACATAGTATTTTCAGTAGTTTTGTTTTGCATGGAGCTGAAAATAATGAGTACATGCAAGGTATCGAAGACATCGGCGGAAAACTTATTTCATCAATTCAGCGAAAAATGACTTTTCATACTTTAGTTCTAATCTACGTGAATAATTTAAATTTCATGATGCGAAGTCAGTTTCTTTTTCGTAAAACGTAAAATTGGAGCTTTTAGGTAATAATTTATCGGTATTTATAATTTAAAATATTCTTTCATTCATCTAAAATCGTTAAATAATTCGAATTATGCTCAATCTGATGTTAAACACCATTATTACTGAAATTCATTAAATGCGCGTGGATATTATGTGTATTTTTGTTCATACATTTTGATCTTGCCTATTGGGTGTAATTGATCATTTCTTCGTGTTTTCTGCATTCGTTTCGACGAATCGCTAATATAAACACTGAATTTTAAATTTTATAAATGATCACAAATTTAATTCAGTATAATTTGATTATTTAAAGTTTAAATAATTGAGAGTTCACCGAAATCTACCAATTTAAAATGCTCTTCAACATCCATTTTTGATTACGTTATAAACGGCAGATGTAATTATACATTTGGCGGTCAGAAATGATTCAAGATCATTAACAATTACCCACCAGGAGTGATTCACGTGTGCTCATATTCCAATTATCACGCGGAGGTATCGGCGATCGGACATGACCGATGTCTCACAAAGAACTATTTGTCTATAGAACTAATAAGTTTATACCTACATTGAGGTGGCCTTTCCGGCTAACTGTCCAAGCGACGGGAGTGACTTGATTCATTCCTTCTTTGTGATTTTAGCCCATATTACATTATAACAGATTAATTAGTGGCTAGATATCTCATTTACCCATTTGCAATGACCTCTTCATCCTTAAAGATACCTAAACTCAGCCATCTTTGAAGTATCCTACAAGAAAATGGTAATATTTGTTACCCTTTTCTCTAAATTTGCCTATACATGCTCCATTTTTACCTCTCCAGCAAATGATCCAACCGTTTCTCGTATCCTTCCAGGCTCTCTTTGCCGTTGCAACACATCGTTTAAATTTATAATTCATTATAGAATGTTAATCATAGTTGAATGATGGACGCCAAGTACGAGTTAGTGTACATTTGCCTCAATTAAGGTGACTGTGAAAGTCTATGGATCATTCGACTTTATTGACTACAGTCTGTTTCTCGCCATGAATATTGTCCTATTAAATATTTTCTGTCATGTGTTTCTCTCCCTTGGTTGGATTAATGTATCTCCTTTGAAATAAGCTGTCTTTTCATTGAACCGCCAACATCGTAGGGAGCAAAATAACCAGGGATTTATTACTTCTTTGTAAAAGCTTA
This sequence comes from Hymenolepis diminuta, assembly GCA_900708905.1. Taxonomy (NCBI): domain Eukaryota; kingdom Metazoa; phylum Platyhelminthes; class Cestoda; order Cyclophyllidea; family Hymenolepididae; genus Hymenolepis; species Hymenolepis diminuta. The sequence goes on along the minus strand of CAADRB010000046.1, from coordinate 1,072,881 downwards.
AATCAACCCGTTTCCTGTTTCCTCCATGCTGCAATGGTTTGGAAGTCAAAATTATGAAGAAAATAAGCTAAATCCAAGGCAACAGATCACTCTCTTAGACAAAGTCAGATTATAAGCGAATCCATTCCAAATTTCATTTGTGGATACTTTCGTTTAAAAGCTAAATTACGAATAATAGATCAACTTTCGTTAACAGTACGCTTATGGTACATTAATACTAATATGCATTGTTATTACTACTATTACCCTTTTATTTTCATTTATTTAAAGCTTACTTTCAAAAATTAACGCCGACGTTTATTGATTTTACCCATTTTTGTGTGATATTTCAATACGCCCCATCTCTATATTTTTATCCCTTGTTCCTCTCTTAGCCAAGTTACCTTGCCGTTGGATAATTGATCTAACACTTTGGATTTAAAAAAGTCATGGATCGTAAATGCAGAATAACGCATAGTTTCATACTTTATACCCTAACCCACCGAATTTTATCTTTCAAGATCCCTAGGTTTATGAAGGTCTTCATGTCCACGATGTTCGGAGCATTATTCCAGTTAATAAAGCTAGTTAAGGGCTCCTCCAGAATAGGCCAGATATCTCCTAGGACTAAAAATCTTCTTAAGGCTAACAAAATACAACAGCCCATCTCGGGTGAGAGTTCAAGGGTTAAAATAACCACTAGTTTGTCGGACGGATGAAAATGAATGAGGGGTGAAAGGAGGAAGAAGTAAGAGGAGAAATTGGGAGAGGAGAAGAAAGCAACAATACTGAGCAAAGAGAAAATGGGTTGTGAAATAGGATAAAATAAAACAGTTGAGTCATTTCTCGTTCTTTGTCCGTTGATGAATAACGGACAGTTAGTACAGAGTAATGAATCAACAGGTGCACAATACATAGGGACCGGGCAGACATGTACTATAAGATTAATGACCAGATTAATTACATTGAGTAATTAGTCGGACTATTATGATAAAATTATCTCTTCTGATAACAAAGAAGAGAGGATTGTAGATTGCTCATTTTCATTTATGTAAGACGTAAGTCATTTTTTTTCCAAAGAAAATAGTAGTCTTAATACTAATGGCGTAAAATATTTTTTAATCATCTATTAATTTCAAAACTTAAACTAGTCTAATGTAAGGGTCATTAAATCCAACTAAAATGATTTAAATCCTACTCTAGACTCAAAGTAAATTATTTATGCTCAAAGAAAAAATGTTGTACAAGACGAGTAAGTAATCTTTTCCATCGGAAATGGTTGATCTGATAGCTGAAAATGAATGTACTTCTCTTAAGGAAATTTTATTATAAACATTTAGTTTGGAGAAATTTATTCATAAATTTTCGGGTTGAAAAATATTTATCGAGGTGCAGTAATTAACTGATACCAGTTGCATTTTGCATTTATGCGTAGTTTTGTATTTGAAAAAGAAACAACAAGTATGATCCTTTTCTGCAGAAATGCCTTGAAATCTGGGTTTGAAAATGAGGAAATAAATTTTGTATATCGCTACTGCCAAAATCCGTTAAACCAAGATGAAATAAGCATAAATTTTAGGGAATGTTACAACGGTTTCATAATAGATTAAAATAGATCAAATCCCTGCCAAAATAATATTCAAACACAATGAAATGGAGATGGTAGATGAGATTTCTAGCCTAATTTCATTTGGATCCTAAAGTAAGTGGATTATAGTTGCTTTAATATCACTTTCTTAGACTCCTCAATGCTGCAATGTGTAGCGGATGCTACACCAATAATTCTTTTGCTACACCTAAGTAATCCTCCTAG
>CAADRB010000046.1:1043673-1070833 GCA_900708905.1 Hymenolepis diminuta | reverse complement strand
CACTTCCCGTGGTGAGTTCTAGCGCACGTGATTCAATCCGTCTTGTTAGCGTTGTGAACCCCACAAATGTAATCAAGTTCATCGAAGCCTCATCATATTTCATTAACTTAAAAAATAAAACACAATATATTTTTGCTAATTCAACTCCACTAAGAAAAATAGTTTGTGAGTTTTAAAATTCCTAATTATAACTATACGCATGCATAAATAAGTTAAAAGAACTTAAATGCTGATATTTCCAATTCAGTTCTTGTAAACACATTGTAAAGTTATTTCATTAAATCAAGTTCTTGATGTTATCTTATTTTCGTCCATATTTATTTAATTCAAATATATATATATGACCAATTCTACTAAATGTATGGAATTTGATGGTGTTGCATTTGGAGTAAGAAGTTAACAGCAGATGGTCAAACAAAAGACCAGAGTTGATTAGACCAAGATGTATTTAACGAACCGCAATGGAGACATCCGAAAGAGCACACGAGAATAGAGAAAGAAAGGGAATTAGAAGGGAGTGAGGGAAGATGTGTCTGACAATCGACAATCTGTGTGTGTGTGTGTGTGTATTGAAAGGCTATTCATATTTGTCACTTAGATGAGGATGCACGTGATGACATAATTGTATGTGTGCTTTAATTGGACGGGACGGTTGAAGGAAAAGGAAGGGATAGTATGAACAGGACTGGATCCGAAACATCGCCGAGTCAGCTGTGCCTCCGCAACTACCATCTGAGGTATACTTAACTTTTTCGATCGTTAAGAATGGGCCACTTGAGGACACACGATGTTTATCCGTAGAGAGCCTGGGGTTACAATAAAGTTGACACTTTCGCACATCAATATGAGGACGAGATAATTAAATTTGTGCGATTAGTGATGACATAAGATAGAAATTTCGGAGACGTGGAGGGATTCATCCTTCAGCCTCCACCCAGACTTGAGATACGTAAGGACGACAAAAATGTCTGGCTGTGAATTGGTCCAGTGTAATTGTCCTGTTCGAACCAAATGTCATACTCTTTGGAAGTATGTAGGAAGTAGCTGAGGAAACGGAGAAAATCTGAAGGGAAACAAAATGGATAATCATTTTCAAAACTTGTAACGGTCATTTTAGGAGTCCGACCAAGTTGAGCTTAGAAATCCTCTTACAAATCGAATGACCTCCTTAAAGACTAACAGGATATCACTACAGATCTGTCAGGGCCAAATAAGACTGACAAGAAATCATTGTATGAGATGGTGAAATTGATACCGCAACAATGATCTTTTTATTGGATATTCCTAAATTGATCATTAACATCCTCAAACAACTGCAGTGAATAAGACTTACCTCCAGTGACAAGTATCAAAAATTGATCAGATATGTACAGCACATAGAATTTTGGATATATCGTAAATAGAGATAAGAGTTCATGTAGATCTTGCTCATTTAACCTGTGATCCGGAGGGTTAAGGACTGGTCATAAGGAAGTGTGCGCGTACTTCTATGTTTTGTGCAATTTTAGATAAATAAAACAAATTAAAATATCTTCTGACTTAATTAATAATGGTCATTTACAAAAAATATACCATTTAATTTAGAGATGAGACGAGATTATTGGATAGCTGCTGAAAATACAGCAAAAGTGTCTGATGTAATTTTTAACGAAATTTCACAGTTTTAACAATCTACGTTTTGTTTCAATTAAATTTCTGTTGAACCTTAAAGTTAAAGTTTATATATCAAATTATTTCGAAAAAGTCATTTTGAAAAGTCATTTGAAAGAATAAGACTGATTTGAAGTGGTAAGGTCAATCATCCCAGCGAATCAACTTTGTGGACAAGAATATGGTCCATAATCATTAAACATTAAATTTGAACTTTGGAATGTGAAGCAGTGAAGTGACCATTAAGTAACATTTTATAACCCGAGGCTGGAAATCAGATAAGGCAAGACTTTTGAATCCTCGCCTTAATATTAACATCACTTTGATTCCCTCCTCTTTATCTCCAATTTAAAAATAGTGAAATTTGTTCGCCTTGTCATGGGTTTGATAATATAATGAATTAGAGACGCATCACATCTTGTTCCTTTTCTTACTAACCGATTAAAATTATTCGAATCTCACTAAATGAAAAATAGGAAATAATATAACTTCTTTTCTCTTTTACTTTTTATCTTTTAATTTTGAAATACTCGTGAACAGTTATCTTTCATCTCAATGACTTTAGATGAAATCGAGTTAGCATAAACTGTATCACGTTGAAAACTGGATTAATGCATCAATAAACTTTTGAATTTTCAATAATTTTCAACGCTCTAATGTTCAATCTTTTGCAAAATATGTTTGAAATTTATTTAAAACCTCCGCCCACAACTCTCTGTGCCCGTATTTCCGTTTTCAACAGTTGTCAAGACACAAAGTGTAGGAGTATGTATAGGTGTATATGCGTTTGTGAAATGCCTCCATAAAAATTTGATAACGGAAGGTATAAACATTAACTACAGTGGCGAAAGAAATTTCCCTTTTCTCTCACGCTTTGATCTGCAAAATTTTATTCAAAAAATAGATAAATTATATATTTTGATCCTGATTCTGCACAAATGCATGATCTAAGTAAAATTGAGACCAATTTATCTCATTTGTATTAAATGCATATTTTAAAACTTATAATTAAACAAGATGTTCATTCATTTTAATTTCCATAATTAATTTTCATAATTTTCATCCATAATTTTAAAATAGAGAGCAAATAAATTAGCACAATTTTTAACTTCCATTAAGTCTAAAATAGTTTAAAAAGTTCCGTTATTTTAAAGTCTATTAAAATGACTATTCTTAGTACTCAAACAAAGCTAAATATAACAAAAATTCAGAAAATTGCGAAGTATTTTATCAAGGTTTGAAGTGGTGGGGAATGGTGGCAGAAAATAAAGTCTTGGCATAGAAACACGGTTTGATTTATTTGGATTATAAATTAACCAGTTTGTTGACATCCTAATTAAAGAGTATAGTGCATCCCAAGGTTTCAAAATATTAAATTTAAGGATTCAGCTACTACTTTTCTGAAACAACTCGAGTTTGAGGTGTCTCATGGTTATTGATAAGTTGCTTAAATTTCATGCTTAACATTATAACCCACAGTAATATGCTAAGTTTGCAACTTTTAATTGTGAGAAGCAAATGAAATCGGTTAAGGAGAGGAGATAAAAGAAGGTGCTGAGAGCAAAGTCAAAGTACCAAGGTGTCTTATTTTGCTTGACCATTAGATACAGGTTTTAAAATATTTATTAAATGGTCGGTTCACCTTCCAAAGGTCAAAATTTTGATTTTGTAAATGCTTGTTTACAATGTTCCATAACTATTGACCAAATTTTTAATCCTGATGGCCAATCTTGCCACGTCAAATCATGTTTTCTTCTGGTGCTTGAGAAGGCAAAACGATCTTACATGATGTTTATCAGCTTACAGTCTTGACATAGCGAGGACGAAATTGTTAAAAATAATAGTTTCTATTAACAGCCCATAGCAGCAGATTTATGCAAGCTAAATAGTCATGACAAACCACAATATAGTTCACCTATGTAATTATAACTTCAAGGATGTTTTAACTTCAATCTGGAGCAGTGTGAAATACAAATAAACAAATTTGGAATGTAACTTTTTTAAGCAGAATTTGAAAGGAAGGACCAAAATTTGAGACTGCTTTGACAAAGTGATATAAAAGGGCGCTTTTGAGTATTAAAATGAAATCCGAATGTCATGGGAATCCCGTCTTTTATCCGCCCATTTATAATCTAGAACGATAAACTTGCAGTGTTAAAAGAAAATTTGAACTTCTAGCAGAAACAAAAGAAGAAAGGAATTACACTGAAATCGAGAGTTTCCTTTAATGTCAGCTTTATAGGCACCGGGAGGTTGAGAAATTAAATTGCTTTTTTACTGAAACAAGATGAATTTTAGCGGACCATCACTGAACTTTTCTGAACTTGAAATATTTGTTAGTCTTGATAAATGATGTGAGAGGAAATGGGATAAAGTGAAATCAATATCGTTTGATTTTATTCCTATAATAATGTGAACATTTTCTTCAATATCACATCAAAATTGAAATTAAACAAAATGACACATAACTTTCGGGCAGAGTTCTGCCTGTTAATAAAATTAGACGCTTTCGGTAGATTTGTGGAATAAATGGTGAGTTTAAGGGATTTAGTTTGAGACTTAAAGAGGTAATCAATTTCAGATGTTCATTCATCAGGATTTCCTTTCACTAGCCTAGACGACTCGCTCAGATAATCTTATTCCAGATTAATTATATCTTCTCAAAAATGCATTATTAAATCAAATCGGAATTAAGTTTATTCGGAACGAGTGTAATTTAGATCTTAACACAAATTACTTTCATGGGATTTGAATTTCAGTCTCAAAGTGGGATAAATAATTCACTCGATATCATAATGAATAGCGCGCCATTTCTGAGCGAGATTTTGGGAGAAAACTACTGCACTCAGAGTGTATCTTTTTCTTCCTATTGAAAACTGGCCTGAATTGTATGCGTTGACTCCCAGGTGTTACCATTATTTGCTTCGATTTCGCTTCAAAAAATCCCAGTTTGTCTAGGAGATTGCCTTATTTTGTAGGAAATGCTTACGGTAACAAGACGCGGAGGCACCTTGAGATTAAAATTATTTGTCATTAAAATTGCTTCAAACTGTAAATTGATACAAAATAACTGATAGATTTAAATAGAATAGTCAATTATCATTATAGATCCTTTGGTCTGCATTTTAACCAACAGATATGATTAATTAATGCAGCTGTAATTGGAACTGAATTACTAATAATTTGAGATATTATGCATTTTAAACTTTGATTACATAAAAATAAGTACCGTTGGGAAAATAAACATAATTACTTAAGTACCAAGTACATGAGGTAGAAGATATTATTTTATTTTCTGTAGATAGTAATGATAATATTTTAGTTAAAATGTGTCAAGGCGAGTTCCAAAACTTAAACACAACAAAGATTTTGTGATTATTTTAAGTAAGAATATTATTTCAGTCGGCTGTGAAAAATCTCTGATATTTTCCCACTGCGATTAGCATCTTTTGAAATGATAAATCTTTAATTTCGAGTATTTTTATTAAAAAAAAACGACAAACGTGTGTTTATATCAAATATTTATTCTTAAAGGAATTCAAAAAAGCAACAAATATTCGTTAAAAATTAATTTAATAAAAGCTATATAACTATGCTAATAAACATAAGTGATTTAATCATAATTGAATTGAAGTAGTATTAAATGCATATCTTATTTAGCTTCTTATCTTTAATGCTATTTTGCATTTGATTCTCAAGATGAATTAACTTTTAAATAATAATATTAATTATTTAGTTAACACTAAAATAAAGTATCAATCGAAATAGAAAATATGCGTTTGAATTTGGTAATTGTGAGAATTCGACGTGATTAGTTATGTGAGATGCATTTTTAGAAAGAAACGATATTTCGGTCCCGATTCGATTCCCATACAGCTTCGGAAGTCTATATTTAAAATAGGCACCTGGTTTGACCTGAATACCATTCCACGTAGAGGACAAAATCATTAATCATAGTAATCATACTGGAAATTAATATACTGACGTCTATCTGCTAATAAATTAATAATTTATCGTGATTCATATTTTGATGATCTATCCTCGCATAAGCGCCATGAGTAGAATAGGAGTACGACGTAATGGAATACTAGTGTCCTAACTTGCATAGCGGAAGAGAAAATGGAGCACGAATTTGCAAGAGGTCCCGCAAAGCTAATTTTGGCTGGCTTTTCGACAATATCAACAGATCCTTGGATGCTGGTTGGCTATTTATCCATACAGAAAGGAGGTACCTATAAAAAGGGTAGAACATAATGAAATGGTTAAATAATGCAGCTATTCTGATTTCTTGGTGAGACCATAAGCATAAATCGCTATGAATTATTATGGCGGTCCCTATAAATGAAACTTATACTTGGTCTAAAACCGAAGAAAACAGATGTAATGAAGTTATGCGACCAATTCCTCAATTCAGGTAGCTTCCATAACCTAAAATTATGAGGATAAAAACTGTGGGCGTGGGCCTGTATTCTATACACCTACCCAATTTTCCTTTAAGGCCAAATTGAACCGTTTCCTTGTTCCTTTGTTTAGATGCTTTTACTAATTTAAAATGATAAAACCTATTCTAAAAGTTATATTTTAACTCGTCCTGCTAAGCAGACAGCATTTATGTGCGAATGACATAAACTTCCAAATGAATATTTTTTTAGCTTATAAACCAACCAATTAATGAATAAAAGTTGATTATAAAGTCTTCCTTCATTATAAGTTTAATAATGTTAAAATAATACAAAAATTTATCGCCCCACAAGCTCACATTTTGTGATTTAAATAAAGGAGCTTTCTGAGTAATATTGATTTTGAGAGATGATGGACTATAAAACTACCGATTAAACAAATATCTAAACATGCGCCGCCAAAAAAGGTTTATGCATTTCAAAAATGGGATTTTCGAATCAAAGCGCGTATAACTCTAAAATAAAGATAAAGATGAAAGAAAGCAAAGAGATTATTTCTCCGAATTTTGAATTATTATGATTTCACGTGGAAAGTCAGTCGGAATACATAATTATAAGCGATAAACTTCGCCATTATCCCAAAATTGCTGCTCTTTTGGGGTGGAGAAATTGCCATTTATTTCATTAGAATTGAAATTATTTTAATAAAAATATAAGATCAGGTCTTAACTTTTCAATGTATTTATGAATAATTTTTTTAAAAACTTGGTGTCAAAATTTCAAATTTCTTAAATAAAATTAATTAATTTAATTAACACTATTAAATTTATTTAAATTGAACTCAAAAATGTTCAATTTATTATTTTTTAAATTTAATGAATTTTAAGATTAAAAAAGTAAAATTTGGCTGTTGACCGTTTCAAAATCAATAATTTTTATATAGTTAATTTAATGTGGGAAAAATTAAATAATTACCGATTTTAAAGTGGAGTTTAGCAGTGTTTCACTATTTTGCTACTAGATTTATATCGTAAGAATTTAGTTTCTGATTGCAAATTGTTGCTCTCAATAATTTCGAAATGGTCTTCTTCCTACGCAATCACGAAGCGGAAAACGAACAAATTCTTGAATTGATTGTGTGCCTATTCAAACTTCGTAGTTTATAAGAACTTTATGGCTAGTCAATAACAGTTTCTGGGTGATGGAAGAGCATCTGTATTGCCTTTCCATGCATAGAAATACCATAGTCAACTATAATAAATTTTAATAAATATTAAAATGAGCATCGTAGAGGAAACGATTTAAAAGAAAAAAAGTAAGCTCTCAGATGCAAGTAATTCCCATTTCTTACTGACCATCCCCAAATAATAAAAGATACTCACTCGCTCCAATTTCCAAAATTTATATAATTATCAGAATTATACAGTTATACAGTTCTTCTAACAAAAAAATTTGTAGCTATTTCCGTTATGCAATGTTAAAACTGAAAACTGTTGAGCATTATCTAAGATCATTTTATCCTCTCAACCACTGAAAGAGGAAATGAATAGAAGTGGAAGGAACGACCCTTCTTGAATAAAAAAACAGATTAATAAGCACTGGACGTTGCAGACAAGCCTTCGCCGCACTCCGGAGGACGAATCATAAAATTCGGGTCAAGATATCAAATGTAGTTTGACTCTTTCATACTTTGAAGCTATCCTTGACATATTTTTGATCCTCTCTTATTATGCGATAGACTTTTCTGTAATGGAAACCAGTTACTTCCTACAATTAAAAATAGTAAATTTTTGTATTATCGTGCGTAATAAATGATGCCATTCGTTACATTTCAGATTGTAAAAGAGATCCGCTTAATCTTTCTGTTATTGACTCAATCTTAATTTACTACCATAATAACTCATAGCTTGAACAACGAGAAAGAGCAGTATAAGTAGGTCTATACTGAAGATCTTTAAATAGCGGTATGAAACATGTATAAGAATGCGACGCCAAAAGCTAACTGAACCAAAATAGAGAGGAGAAGAATTCGCTTCTTTGCTCTTGCGTAAGCAAATCAGTTAACGTATTCAGGTGATCAATACCTGATAGGCAATTATAGAGCCACACTGGCGAGCAACCCCATCCAACCCGAGACCTCTGTCATCGGCGTATATTTGAGCATAAGTAATGACTTAAAAGTTGAAAATAATTAAATCAAAAGCCAGGAAAAGGGTAAAAGAACGATTGCATATCTTGCATTATTCATACAAATTTCAATTTTGTCATTAAATATCGTAAACTTAATTATCAAAGTTTATGTTTAAAGAAATATTTATCTGAAGTATTTGAACAAAATTGTCTTGCATTAAAGAAGATGGTCAACAAAAGGATGTTTAAAAGCATTAGCTATTTCCGTTTATTTATAAATTTAAACAACAAATAAACAGAATTTGTCAGTTAGATTAACATCCTTTCTAGAATGAACACTTTTAGTGCAGCTGAAAAAATACCTTCTCTGAGTGACTTATAACTGCAAAAATGAAGTGGACTTTTGTAAATGAATATTTGCATGTTTAATTTATAAAAGGCCGAAATTCGGGAATTGTCTGAAAGGTGCAAAAGAATATTTGCTCTATTGTCAAAAGGCCATATAGAACCCTCACAAAGTATTTTTGAATGAAGCAATAAATTCCTGTATTTTGACAAAATAGTTTAAAATGTTAATAAAATGGAAGCTTTATTTTTAATCGTTACGCATGTCAAATCAGGAAAGAAATTTTTGAATTCATTTATTGTAATAAATTAGTGACAAATTTTGGGACTAATTTTGAAGATAATCTATTTAAATTATTTGAAAATCAATGAAATAGATATAAATTTTTGTGGGATAATTCCGAGTAAAAAAATGCATTTAAAGAGACAACTTTTATATTGGTAACATCGGGCAAACACAGTTCTCGAATCAAGAATCCAGAGTAGAGAACTAACAAGAACGTATCGAATGGCACCGATCAAAATCCGAGTTGGATTGGGACAGAGAAGACGAAGTTAAGAAGAGAGAGGAAAAAGAAGACAAAAAATGGGGTGAAGAAGCAGAGAGTGGGTACATGTTGTGTGTTTACACTATCTGTCTGAAAATCGATTTGAGCGGGATAATGCAGACACAAAGCTGAGTCACATCTGGAGCGATGAGAAAATCAGTAATCTGTATCCTTTAGCTGAGGTGCAACGATTGCGCTCAGTTTAAGCAAGCATAATAACGTAAAGAAAAAATTTCTCAAAAAACGATTAAAATTAGCGTGTGATTTGAACAAATTTTTTTGAGAAACATTTATGCCGAGTCCTTGAGGTTACATTCTTTAAAATGTCCGCCTTATTTGATAATCCAAAGATCGATTCTCCAAATTTGCCTCTAGGCTCCTGAATCCTGAGCTTATTGAATGGAAAAAGAGATTATGCCATACTTATCCATTTTCCTCGTAAAGGTGAGATCAGCTAGCTATTGTCAGGTACGATTTCTGCAGGCCAGTTATTAAAGCGTATATCAGAAAGCTTTTTATCTATTATAGGAGGGACCCCAGCTTAAAACTCATTCACATAGGGACAGAGGAAATGCTTCCAAATTTTATGAACTACACTTTCAACATGCTGTAAGGAGATGGTTAAAATTTTGAACATTTATGTTAGGAGATAAGAGAGCAGGAGAAATAAAAAGATTTAAATTATTATCAATTAAAATTAAATGGATGGTCCGTTTACTTATTATTCATAGAAAGGCAAGACGGATGAAGAACACTGGGTTTAATCGATAAGCAAACGTTAGGTAAATTATAAAGTCACCACATAATTATAAAGAAAAATAAAACTTTGTTGCTTTTTGTATAGACCAAGAGGATTGTTTTTGTTATATAAAGACTTTATATTTGATGATATTCCGGATAGCAGTTTGTCAAAGTTAATCGACAGGTTTTAGCTTTTATTTAACTCATTTAGCAGCATGAAAAGAATTATCGCTCGCAGTACTTTTTCTGTGCTTCAGTTACCGCTTCAGTTTAACTTTGCAGTTTTGCGTATTGTACGCAACGGGATTAACTTTTTGACTTCCGAATTCTAGATTTCTCATTTAATTTTAATTTGCACCAGCTATTAACGCCTTATTTAAATTAGCATTTCAATGTGGCTCGTTGGACAAATTTTAGCACTGAGTAATTAACATAAACAAAGGAACTGATGATTGTAATATAAACATGCTATCTACTGTAATATTATCCTAATTATATTACAACTATGAAAGACCATAGTAATAATTGAATTTTGTGCTCAAAATCAGAATATAATGATACTAAGAATTATAAACAACAACAATATGATAAATTTACAATTTTACTTCTTGGAAGCAACCGAAATGAGTTATCAGATAAATGATAAGGACAATGGGATAAAATAATGCTGTCAGTATAGTCAACGTATCAAATAGTCTTCATTTGATTTTTGAATTCTTGTTGTAAAAAATTAACATATCACGGTTAGTCCTCAGGATCGCAGCAAGTACCTGCCTTTAATTTTCAGTGCTTATTGACTGATTTTTTCAACCCCGATGATCGAACTAGTCACTTCAATTCATTTTTTTAATGAAGCATAGTAAATGTGTATTAGTGCATATACTTAATATAATCAAAAATTTGCTCTGACTGTAAATACAATGTAATTTTAAAATTACTTTATAAATATAAAGTTGGGGTGGGAGCCACCATGCCATTTATTCAGCTAACGTGAGAAACTGAATTAGGTTGCTTAAAACAAAAAAATACAAACGGCTTTGATAGCGAACATTTTAAAGTGGAAAATCATGATATTAACGTGAATAATTACTATTATAAAATTAGAAGGTTCAAAAACGAAAGAATCAAATTTTAACTATTTAGAATATTTCTTTGAACATTCATAATAAATGCGAAATTATTTCCGATTCTCAAAAGCATATATTTTTTCCTTCTGTCAGACAATATATAATAATTTACCCGTAAAGAGCTCAAATTTCAAACAGTATACTTGTTTTTGTTGGCCGCGTTAAAACTATATTTCAGCTTTGTGTTATCATTTACAATCTCCAAGTATTATTTCCGTTTATATTTTGTAAACATAAGCAATTTATTTTAATTTCCAATAAATACAAGAATTATTAGTTCTAAAGATCAGTTGACATTTTTACTTCTAGCTTATTCAGACAGTTCCAATTTCGTGCAATGTCAATTTTTATTCAGGTATCTTGTTAAAATTCTAACATATTATAATGTATGCAGTATCAGGATGTGGAAACGTTATTGATATGCTGAGGCAAACATACACTTATTTGGATAAACTAATAAAAACAAATGCATAACAATAAAATTTCCTCTAAGTTGAATGAACGCGCTTACGGAGCTCAGGAAACTTAAAACTTGTGGCAATGTTATCTTCACTACGTTAAAATTGGAAGCTGCTGAACATCATGTAAGATTATGCAAAAGAAAAAACGATTGAAAGTGAAGAAACCGACCATCATGGTAAAAAATTCGGTCATCGGGCACTGGATCTCGTAAACAGGCAATTGCAATAATTTTGAACTTTGAAAGTTGAATTGTCCATTTGGTAAAAATTGTGCAACCAGAATATAAAAATGAAATAAAGTGAGACTCCTTTATACCTTGATGCCGCTCTCGGCATCTTTTAGATCTCCTCGCTTTCATCATTTGTTGGACTTTCTGTTGATTGATTTCAGTTTTTCTCCACATTTAAAATGCATATTTTGCGTTGCCCTGGGTGATAATATAAATAGATAATAATGCATAAGAATATGCAGGCCGTTCTATAATACAAGATTTGACAAACTTATTACGACAAGGGATAAACGTCTTTAGAATTTATCAAAGTTAATGAAATGAGCACACTACGATTTCAATTTTTGTCAAGAGAACTGGTTTTATTACACTATTAGCAAAAGTCGGGTTGATTATTAAAAAACAACGCATATTTTGCTAGTGAAAGCAACTTAATAAGAAGCGGCCATTTCAAAGCAGATCCATTTTTCTATTCCATCGACTCTTTTTGGAGGATTTTTTTATGCTTTTCAAACTTTAAAAGTTAAAAATGGTAAAAACCTCCATTTTAATGGTTTTCTTAAAGTAAGAGCCTTATCTAAATGTTAATACTACCTTATCAAGTAATAAATGTCAAAACAGTCAGAAAAATTTAATGTTCTTAGTTCGATAAGAAGCGATTTAAAATTGTCTAAATTTTTGATGGTACGGACTTGGCAAATATTTTGTTTCCAATTACATGGCCAATTATTACACTTTTAAAACAGCGGGATTTTAGTGATGGATGCATGCCTTCCTTAACTTTGAATACCCCGCTTCTCAATTAAAAACTGCATTATCGGGAACGTATTTTTGCAAAGCGAAGTTAGATAAATTAATCTCTTGTTAAGAAATTAATTATACACCACATCAAAATACATTAAATGATGCTTTTAATGTCATGCGATTGAAATGATTTAACTATATTACTGATGAGATTTTTCCTGCCCCTTAATAAAAAGATAATTATTATTTCAAGCAAATAATGGAGGTACTCAAATTGTTCAATAAGTTCTGTTTCTTTTAGTATTTCTGAGTAAACTGTTCTAACAAGTTAAGACTGAAGTCAATAAAAAATGTACACAGATCGTTAAAAAATTTGCTCCAATAATCGCTTATGATGTGTGCAAACAAATTTCAGAGTAAATCCTGTTTTAAAATCAAATTATGTAATAATGAAATGTTTTCCTGAAAAGAGAAATGTAGTGGAAATGCACCTAAATTGAGGTATTATTTAAAAGTCTAATGGTATTTAGGCATTTGCCTATAGTCTTCAGACTTTTCAGGACTCCATTATAGAAATTGGAGCCTTGAGTTCTGCATAACAGTTCTTACTGATCTGTGCCATTTATTATCATGCAGAGAAATATAAAAATTACAATTTTTAAATGTGAGAAGCAAATTGAGTCTAATAAATGATATAGGGGAAAGGGTCGAAAAGATGCTGGGGGGGGGGTATCAAAGGGTCATAATTCATTGAATATTTCGGAATCGGGGTTGACGATCTATTTAATAATCTGACCATACATTTATCTTGTTATTCATCGCCATTTTAGCGCTAGGATAAGTGAATTTTGGACTTAATTGTGTGATGATAACTTGAGGCATTAAGGAGATCTGTAGGTGAAGTATACAGAAATACAAATGATATATGCTTTATAGAAGGTTAAATGGAGTGCTTCCTTGTATTCATGAAAAAAACAATTAACATAACAATCCTAACAAGCCAGACATTCCTTTGTAGATTGGTCGTTATTTCCAGCGATTCAACTCATATTCCATAGTTTTAAAAATTCCGACAGGGCTCGAGTGATCAGCCCCTTTACTATTGGTTTCAAAAATGCATTTTTATCCTCGTGTTCCCAAGCTTAGAAGGAAGACCAGAAGCTAAACGGTTTACAGTTTAGAGACGTATTTTTTAGTGATCATTGTGGTGATCGCGGGTAGCTCGGGAAAAGACAGGGTTTGTTTTTTTCATTCTCATGTTCGATTTAATCAATATATAGCGTTTTAAATTTATCATTGCCAGTCACTCCAACATGCCCTTGGCTGTAAGGAGATGCAAATTAATCACGGAAATAAATTAATCGAGTTCGGAAAATAATGGACATAATCAAACCGATGAATCTAGGGGTCTGTTAGATAAAATGATGAAGATTGAACATAACTAAGTCGCAATATAAAGTATCCTTTCTCGAACATTCGGACAACTTTATTCTTTTATTTAGAGTAAAATGGACCTTTGATTTCATTATCTCCTTATATTTAATGCCCTCTCCGTTTCAAACCTTACTGGACTTGGTTGTTATTCCCCTCACTCAGATGCATTTTGATGATTAAATTGTGTAAAAATATCTTGCCCTGTCATGCGAAATAACAAGAATGTTACATAAAAATTAATTCATTCCAGATAATTATTTTCGATCTTATTCAACAAACTTTTTCGATAATTTTTATGAAATCTTTACAATCTAAATAATTTGCTATATTTTCTTAATTAATTCAAAAATAATATAAAAAATTTGGAAATAAAATAATTTTATATATGATAATAAAATATTCAAGTCATGTAAGCATTTATTTTCTAATTATTAAAACTGTGTAAAATGGAGGGGGGGGGGAGATCTATTTTCATTTATCGATACATTAGCTATAACATCAGATTGAACACTGCTATGAGTGCTTTTCCTATTTCCTGAGAGGAGTAACGGATTTGTTTTCGATGCAATTCTAGTAGCATTTTTGATGGGACTTGAGTGACAGGCTACGACTAGACTTTATGGAACCTGATGATTTTATGCCTTTTGATATTACATCAGTTCCGACTAACTAGGGTAAGTGGGAGAGAGGTTTAAAAACTCAAACCAATTTACCAGGAATATTTGATTGTTTGCATATCTTACATTTCTAATGCCTTATTAATTTATTAAATAATCAATTAATAAGATAAAGACGATCATTCTATTTTCTCCTTCTCAATTTTTCTCCAAGAATTAAAAATTTACTAATTACAATTTTACCTGAACTAATTATTTCTATGTTATTGTGAACTTATATTTGCATTTCATATGAATTTACAAGTGTAAAAAGAGAATCAAGTAGAATATTTTCTATGCAGAGGGTCGCCAGACAAGGATCCAAAGATGGTCTCGCGCTCTTTAACTCAGTAGTTTACCTTATATTAGAGGAAGTTTATGCGACTTGCAGGATTTGAAAGTCAGATTCTTGAGTTCTGACACTGAGACATTTAGAATAAGCAGAGGACTTGTGTTTTATTACTAATTTGACTAGTCATGCTAAAAATTTTTACGTAGATGTACATTAATAATACACAAATTGCCATAAAAATGGCATATGGAAAAAAAGTTAGGATACGCGTGGATTCATATCTGAACAATTAAACCTTCAGTTAGATGAACGCAGGATTTATCGTGTGATTTCCTATACATATCTTGGGTCTCCTCTGAATGCTTAAGTCATAACTGATGTCGCTCAAAGACTTAAAATCATGAAACCCAGAAAAATAACAATGCTCAATCCAGTCTTAAGATTGAAAGGTCGAACGAAAGCACTTAACGGACATTCCTTACGGTTTGTCAACTAATGTTTATTGCAAGTTTGATGAAGGTTGGTGTGAATGCACCTCGGAGGATGATGTTGAGCCTATGCAGCAAACAGTAAATCAATGTTTAAGTGTTAGCAGAAAAGTGCCTCCGAAAAACCTAGACGCAGAGTTACAGGAACATAGGTCCAACCTACTGGCAAGTAGACATTAAATAGGTGATACAATCGCTAAACTTTTATTGATTTCTCAATTATTAAAATTTAGATAAATTAAATTTCTTCATAGGAAGAACTGATTTAGGCTGCTCAGTTTAAATGTGAAACAGATGTCCGACGAGAAGAATGGTGTAGGTTGGATGAGGAATCCTAATAAGAAATCTTTCTCGAGCTTACTAGAACACAAACCGCAAAAAAAAGTTGAGGAAAAAAAGAAATAATCTCCACAGACGATTAGTGTTGTCAACTCTGCGAATTCGGGTGAAATGAGAAGACACTGGGGAACAGACATACCAGAAACTGATAAAATTTCTTGCCCAGTAGATGGCTGTTATAGGGGGTATTTGTAAAAGGGATAGTTACGAAATCATTTGGAAACATGACACCAGAATTTCAATGAAGCTATGAAAAGAAACCATTAAAAATATTATAAAAGGAAATTAAAATGCAGACAGCCTGACAACTTCAGAGGCAATAAAGTTTTGATTCTCGCTTAATCCCAAAACTTTCTGTAATTGCTCAAATTTCTTCTATCATCTCTTTCCGTTTAGATATTCTTCATGATTCAATACTTTAATATTTTTTTGTTTTGCTATGGATAGCAATATTAACATATATTACCCCATTCTATTTGTTTAGCTGCAGTTAAGAAAGCGTAAATCAATTTTAATAAAGTTGAGCAAAATTGAATGAAGTACAAAAACACTCATAAGGAAGGAGGATAATGACTTTTAAAGAGTTTATGACCATTCTAGGGTTCATATAAGATAAATATGATGTTTTGTTAACTGTTCTTTTATTATTAAAGTTTACGCCTATAACTCGATCTGTGTGTTACCATAGAGTTCAAGGCAAATTCGGCACAACCTGCAGAAATGATAAAGTGCTGATATGTTACTTTACATTTTTACATCTCGTTCCGTTAATGAATGGAAACTTGTTTAAAGTTACAGTTAAATCCCAAAGGGTTAATGTGAATCAATTTTCCTTCTACTTTCTATTATATACATCAAATAATATGAAAATAATCTAAACTAAGCTGTTGCTTAGTTAATCGAACCAAAAAGCTTATCGCTAAATTTAGCAACCTGCTTGTGCTTTTCTTCTTCTTGTTCTGATACTTCGGTACAACCAGCTTTTTTAATTGCCGTCCAAAGCTCTCTACAATTTACAACTTAAAAGTGTGTGACTTACATCCGTTTCGATATAATATGGACCTAGCAATGCCAGGCTAATAAATTTTCTCATTTTTGAATCAGAATGCCAGCTCTGGCCGTATGGAGTATAAGACAGTAAGATATTATTCATTATTTTCTTGATTAGAAATCAGAATTGTGAAATATGTTTAAAATTTTAATAAAATCACTTGAATACTAACGCCAGTGAAGTAATAACTGCATATGGGATAGACACCCAATGAAAAATGATCACTTATGACTTAAAAGTCAATATATGGAAATATTGATTTAAAAGAGATGTGAAAGAGGTAATGGTTAATAATTAAAATGAGGTACTATTTAAGGGTAATAATAAATACCTGTAATAAATAAGGTAATCTGAGGTCGAATTATTCCCGTTATCAGCGGTTGAGTTATCTCCACTGAGTAGATTATACCAAATATAAATGTCGCCCACCTTTATTCGAGCAGGTTATAATTCATTTTTACATGGGAATTAAAAACCAGATAGTTCAGGACCCGCATATTACAATCGTTAATTTCATGATCATTCCATCTGAAAACGATATATTTTTTTCCACTGGATAAAATTGTTGGGCTTCTCATTTACCACGTCTGCCCGAAGCACATTCCTTTATGTGTAACAAAAGTCTTATTCCCTATTTTGTATAAGTTTAATTAGATCGTGTTTGAAATCGATTACATCTTATTCTATCTAATTCAAACAATCGATTTTACCTCCTTTTTTAAATTCAACTTAAGAATTAAATGATTTTGAACTAGAGATTTCATTTTACCAAGATGAAAATTTCTTTCACATTGATATAATCGTCTCACAATAAAATAAATATTTTGTTGCATCTACATCGTTTTATAGGAATACTCTTTGAATGGTAGCTTTATTGTTTAATCATCTCTTAAAATTGGCTTTCTGTACATAAGCAAAGAATACTTAAAATAAATGAGAACCGGATGTAAATATGAAATCATAAATTGAAATAATTTGCATATGAGAGGATGGTTACATCTTTTCTTCTTTCTAAGGACAAGGAGAGTGGCATTAAATCGTATGACTTTAAAACGTGACCCTTATCCTTTCATTAAAATTACGGAGGAAAGAAAGTACACAAGGTTTCATTCGGAAGACGGGGTAGAAGTAAGATTCAACTTTAATTTTACATATGAGGTCAGTTAGTTCTCTTTAATAAATCTATTTTAAATACGGATAAGCATTACGGATCCTTTCTTCTTTTGGTTTGATATACCGAAGCCTAATATTTACTTATTTTTTCAAAGTCATTAGTTTCAAAATTTATTTTTGACTTTAAATTTGAATCTTTCAAAATTGATACATGTAATACAAAAAAACTTCCAAGATAATTAATAAGATAATAATATGGGATAAATATTTTGTGCATTTATTAAGTAATCAAGTCTAATTACTAATTTTATGGTAAAATACTCTTTCACTAACGGATCATTTTCGACGTAGTTGAAACAAAGTGCCTAAACTGGATTCTCGAGAGCAAAAAAATAATTTTTTAATAATGCAACTTGATTTGCTCTTATAATCGAGACAAATAAAAGTAAAAATTAAAATTTGCAATTAAAAACTTGATTTATTTAAAATTCAATTACTGTCAAATTAAGGTGCTGCATAGAAAACACATTTTTCCATCTTAGTATTAAATCATTTTTAAATATGGGTTTTGATATAATGTGTTGATATTCACAATTAACAATAACTCTAAAATGTATTAAATACTTTTCTTGTGCACTTTAAAGCAAAGTACTGTAAACGAATCAAACTACTCAAATCAAATTATCTACAAGTGCCAAAAGAATGGAATTTACAAAAATAGCGACTGCGGATGCAGAAAAACCATACTGGAAGTGTGATAGTACAAAAAACATGAATTTAGCTGCCAATTTCCTTAATTAGAACTATCTAAAGGTCGGCAAATATTTTTGATATTAGTAGATATTTTCTGTCAAAATATTGAAGTCCCTTTTGAACATTAATCATTGCCTAAGAATTACAAATAGGTAAATGATAGTACACCAACAGATATGGCTCAGTACCGCAGAATTTTCCTCTGTTTCGGAACGAACAATTCACACCCCACGAGGGGTCTTCAAATTAGTCACTGGTCTAATCGGTATGTGAACATACTCTAAGCCTCAAGAAAGTTAAAAGTAGGCTCGCAACTGTGCTGATCTAAACTGAAGCACATGCCTGTACGCAGAGTTGGACAATGAAGGAAATCAAAATGGGGGCTCAGTGTAGCCATTGACTAGGTCCTCGATTACAACTGTCAGTCCCTATCGCTCTGAGTAGTTGTATACATGAAGCTGCATGACCGCCTCCTCTCACCCCTTGTTATCTTTATACTTTTTGCTCTCTGTTTCTATCCTTCAAATATTTCATAAATTTTGTATCATTTCACATTTACTTGGCTCGTTCATATGATGTGTCCGAATAAAGTTCTTTTTAGACTACCCTCCCTACAATACACTGCCCTCGATATTATGACGGTAAATCTGGCTGAAACTATAATCAATCCATCAATTTTATAAGAGTTAGAGTCAAGTTTTCTCCCATAATAGTTTTTTTATATTTGAGCTTATTTCTCCTTTCGTGCATCTGCAACTCTCTCATTTATATTTGAAAAAGAGTTTTGCAAAAACTGAGCGCTAGACGCCGACTTTCCGCTTTCTTAAGTATGTATTTTATTTGTACTAGTAATATGGTCTCAGTTTTACTCAATCGCGTACAATGTATTTGTTTAATATTTTAACAGGAGACTTTTAGTTATTCGGGAATTACGTTTGAATCAATCTCGTTTTAACAAAGGCGTTGAATATATATTTTGTGTGCTATGGTAAATTTATTTTCGAGATAAAATGTGATTTACTATTACCAAGATTTGATTTTGTGCTTATTAATTAATTTTAAGTAGCCTGAAACCATTTCCAAATCCACCTGAAGTTCGTTAATCAGTAGGTCAAATTCGATATCATCATCATCATCCACATACCGCTTGATGTCAAACTCTTAGGAAGATGCCGGTTGAAACCAGAACACAATCCTTTCTTCTGTGCTACTTCAATTATATTACACTACCTAAATTCCTGCTTCATTTTTTAACAGTTTACACTGACTTTGCCAACTCTAAGGTGATATAGGAACACTGTCCGACAGTCTCAGCACTTATCTATTGTTCCTATCGGTCAGCTCATGCAACCAGCCCCTAACAACGGTCCTTAATAGTAAACTTATATACGGGACTGGGGCCAACTATTTATCCCCGGTACCCGCCTACCTACTTTCTTTCTCTAACTTTCTACTAATACTCTTCGATGAGTCTTCTGCCTTCTTACCCATTTTACCCTTGATTCGTAAGCCATTAACCTGGTGTTTTTTACAGCTGGTAACTCCATATCCTGTAACAATAACATATTAATTTCAAAGCGACGTAGCCATGCATATCTCAGGCGTGATTCTACAAAATATATGACTTTTACGGTCAATAAACTTTAGTGACTTCCGTTACGTTAAAAACATCTCTGTTGGTCTCTTGAGCGGCATGACCAAAAAACGACAAAACCAACTGGTCAACAAGCTGTGAATATCATGAAATATGACCATCAATACACTGTGCGATGAAATTTATCATACATGTGAATATAGATAACTCAATGCTTGCTGAATTGAAATAGAGTAAGACACTTGATTGTATGCTTCTCTTGACCCTCCAACTCAACGTTCATAACTTATGAGACTAGTTTGCCATCCTCTCTTTTCAAATGCTTCCCAGTGATTAGAATTCGGGAAATTTTCTTGTATTTTCAAGGACAATAACAGTTAAAAATGAACTTTCTAAACAACTGCGTTAAAATACGGGAGGAAATACATTGAGACAAGGTAATTTTGAAGTCTCTTTTATACTGTAAAATTGATTAAAAAGGAGTACATTTTGTAGGCTCATTCCATAATTTAGTCGAAACATATTAGATTAGTTGATATTGGGCTAGAACACTGTCCTATTTATTTAAGTTCATTGGTCTTCAAATAACTACACATATCATAAAACAGGTGTATCATCCATAACACCTGCGAATCACGCAAAAATACCGAAACTAAATATTCCACATTTTTCCGAATATTTTCGTGATATTCCCACGTGCAAACGAATACACAGATCTGTAAAATATTTCCGGTTCTTGAAGAAGTGCAGATATGTTACGCCTCCAGTAGAAATGTGTCATCTTTTGAGAAAATGTGAATCGTTTTGAAAATAACTGATAGTTATCTTGTACTTTAAAAGATATTTTTTTCAAGTAGTACGGTAGGAATTATTGGGAAACAGTTTTTAAGAGTATAATGCATTTTTTGTAGTATGAAATAAAGTTACTTCTAAGTTTGCTTCAAAATGGCAAAAATCAAGTGAATTTATCGTAAAAATTTCAGGTATTTTAAATTCGACCAAAACAGTATTTATGGGAATAAAACCGTTTTATTTTTCATTGTTGTCATTAACTAACTCATTAACTCTCTTATACCCAAAATATCTTGCAATCTCCTTTTAACTTCTCAAATGGATCAAGATGACTTGGTCCACCCTTCAAATAAATCAACTGGTCGACAAGATCCGAATATTGTGGACATGAACTGACCAATAAAGTGAAGAATCAAATCATGTAAATTGAGCTTTGGAACAATTGAGTAATACCGGATGAATTATTCACTTTACGAGAGAGTTAATAACTTAAAACTCCTATAAAAAGTAATTACATTCTTGTTGCTATATTCTTATTAATATATATGGGCTTCGACTTAATCTATAAGCATGCAGGTTATCCATAATGTAAGAAACAAATTTTTGCATATTTGTTAAAATATGCTAAATTAAAGGGTCGTTGCCTTGCAAAATTTTGAAATAAAGCCTACCATTAAGGCAATTGCGTGGTATTATTGAGTTCTGAAATTTGTAGCTATTTTGGAAGCCAACAGGGTTAAAGCAAATGGCGAACACACATTATTTATCATCTCTGATGATTTTATAATGCCGAAAACTTAAAGTCTTTAATTTCTGAAAGAACTTTATAAAATATTTGAGACCTTATACACAGAAATAAAGGTTCTATCTGCCACTGTTTCTCTAAATTCTTCTGAAAGTTTAACTCAATCTCCGGTTGTACCTGTCCCTCCCAGGGTGCTTCCCGTTGTAATTTTTGCCCCGTCAGCCAGAGACAGTATGAAATTAATGAATCTCACGCACCCTATAGAATCTTCCTCACCTAAAGTCGTCCCAGTGTGATTTGTCTGCGAGTCTACCGTGCCTAAGCAACAACAAGTATTGAAATTGTTTCTGCTTGATCACCATATAAATTAAATATGCCACCTTAAGAGACATAAATAAGGTTGCCGTAGTCTTACCTCCCCGAAAGTTCCTAAATTGTCTATCATGATTAAATCTTCTAAACGTATTAATCAGTGCAACCGCATCCAAGCTGAACACAAACTCAGTTGTTGTCAGCACTGGTGGATGATAAGTGCAAGGAACTGGAGGAAGTCGATCCTGCAAAATCTGTGCCTTACCAAAATGTGATTGCAGAAGAAACAGACGGAAAGTAGCAAATGGCTGCACTCATTTTTCCCCGGAATTCTCTTATGTGCTCTCAAACAAAAGCTCTTTGATCTTTCTTTCATCTCAATTTTGCCGGACCTACCCGGGGAACCTCTTATCTTATTCTGATGGATTCATATTCAAAGTGACCTGAAGTTATACACGTTAAGCCTGCTAAACCCGTTACCATTATGAACAGCCACCGATAAGTACTTGGCACTCATGACGTACAAAATTTATTTTGCCCAGAAGTGTCACCCATTTCTCTTCTACTCAAATTGAGAACTTTTGTCATGGTCTAAAAATTTCCCTTTTACTTTCTGATTAGTCTCAATGATTTGAAAGAGCAAACTGGTGACAATATGAAAAGGCAAATTTTCATATCATGAAGGGGAAAAAGAATGAAAGAAATCCCTATCCTTTATATTTTAGGTGCCAGATGACGTCTCATGTTGGTATCCAAATCTGGGTGAGCCATCTCAAAAGTCTCCGTTTTCGATACGCACCCTTAACCTCCAAATTAAAAAAAAGATTCAATGGAAACTTACTTGGATACATGGAATCTCGAAACTCTGGAGACCCGCCAACTGTTGCTTCGAACGCTTTGGAAAACCTAGAAGAAGATTCAAGGTGGAACCAGCACCCAAAATCAGGGATAAAAAACTTTTGGAGGGAGGTTTTGAATAAAAATTATCCGCTAAGAAAATTAAAATGACAAATTTATTGCTAATTACTATAAATATTGTACGTTTGTAAAAATGTGCTAAATAGCAGGGCGGTTGACCCTGAGTAAAGAGTGTGGGGGGGGGGAGGGGGAGTTTACGGCTATTCTGCAGATTAAATAGAGCCATAACAGTATCCTTACATAGGAGTTAATAAAATTAAAATGAAACGAAGGCAAAAATACATTAGATAAATTCAAGTAACTGATTATTTAAATGCAAGAATTAAACTTGAAGGACACTCCAAAATATCCTAATATTTTTAGTAACATTAAGATAACTCGCGTTGAACCAGAGAAAATCATGTTCACGTTTTCAAGTTCAATTGAACTGTTTTCTAAATGTTTCATGCTGGAGAACGTTGATTAGTAATTTGTGCTCATCTCTTTCGTGAACATCGATAATTTTGCCTCTCTCTCGAGTTTCTGTTGCCATTGTTCAATAAAATTTGTTTTATTCTCAGCTCTTGGCTTTCAAATTTAAAGTTGTGACTGCTGTTTGTGAAAGCCTTTTTGCATCAGCCGTAGCCGAAAGTTTTTAATAGTAACCTCCAACAAATTAGTGACCCTGTTAAGAATACCACCATTCTAGGTAATAGGAAAGCGATGTCTGAGGAAACCATGCTCCTTCCCTTCAGCTCAGTCAGATCACCTCAGCAAGCCTGCGTAAATTTTTACCAAAACATGCCTCAGGTCTATTTGTGGTGTTAGAATCCCATTTCAAGAATAACAACATAAGGAGTCAAATTGACAAATTCCATGTCTTTATCGAAGCTATTCCGCCGTCTCGTATTATTCACTTCAAAAATATCACCCAAAAACCTTAACTAAATCCCTGTGATGATCTTAAAAATATTACCTTAAAACATATGCAACTATCCCCAGCCGAACGAGTACAGAAATTACTTCAACAGGAGTGCGTTGGAGATTTGCAACTGATTGTATTACATAATAGGATGAAACTACTTGCACCTGAAGAATAGTTTGATACAGAATTTTGGAAGCTATTATATTTAAATAAAAACTGCTGTCTTGCATACAGCCTCTCTTGAAAAATACACTCAAAACTGAACCAGTAGAATCACTGGCGGAAATGGCAGACAGTATAATTGAAAATGCCGAATCTCCAAGATCTGAGGAGATCCCCCCACCCTACCTCTATCAAAAATGAATCAACAGCAGATTGAAAGAAGCGCATGCTAAAACTGAAAGCAAAAATGGATGCTCAAACTCAGAGACAAATTAACTACGTAGTCGGCCATTCAAAGGACGCAGGCGTTCACAATCCAGATATGTTTCAAAATCCCGAAGACGTAAAAGCAGAAAAAACAATATTTGTTTGTATCACCGCAGATATAATACCTTGGCATGCCATTGTTTATTACCCTGCCAATTTCATATCCAATCGGGAAATGAGCGAGCCCGGCAGTAGTGGGGGAAACTGCTACTGAGCATTTAGGTAATCGCCTTTTCCTTCAAGATCGAAACTACGGTCCATCATATTTGATCGATTCCAGAGTGGAGATTTCCTACTTCCTTCTACTTCTGCTGACTGAACTTCTTCAGATCACCCCTTCATACTAGCAGTTGCTGATGGTTCTTTCATCAAAACATTATGGCCAGAAATCTGCCACTCAGGATCTTGGAATTCAGAAAGTCTTCCGCTAGAATTAGTTTTCAAGAATGAAGGTTCTTATTTTTCCACATTTTCATTATATCCTTGGGGTAACCCTACTGATCGAAATGATAGCTTAAAATATTGAATTATAGATACAAGTCGAGAAGGAAATTATAGGTTTTAGTATTAAAATTAATTTTGAAAGGTAAGCTGATTATAAAACTTGGTTGGGGAACCAACGATTTCTCCAAAGACCAAATTGCGATTGTTAGATTAAAATGATAAGCCGTTAATTAATTATCTCTTAAGAAATATCGAACTTATAATAAATAGTAACAAAATGAAAAAAGAGCTAACAACTTTTACGAGTTTTCACACTGCTAATAATGTTCGTAGTGTGTTGAGGGTTTCTTCTAGTTGATCAATAATTTATAAAGTATAAGCGACTTAATTTTGACAAAGACTTTAAAAATAGGAACAAATAGCCAAACATGGTATTTAATTCAGATTAAACCGTGTTACTGATTACCATTAATTAGTTCGGTTTGATATTACTTTCGATTAGTGGACTCTCCTATAATAAAAATATCTTTGATATTCTCGCCTATCTGCTTATGGATGTAGGCTATTAGAATAAAGGAACTCGTCAACGAGCCCTGATTATCCTGGTCATGAAACCATCCAGTAATCTAAGCATCAAATCATGAAAATTGAGCTTTGGAAAAATTTGAACTTACAAAGTGATTTCAACCCTTTGTGAGAAAGTGCAAAACTCTATGCTTCCCTCATTCTGTTGCTACTCCGCATCCAAAACTTGTAAACATTTTCGAATTGTCTTGTGTATAGTAATTCTTCCAAAACTTTCCTTGAATACATGTATCATATAACTCTTGACTAGAATTTTGTTTAATAACATGAGAATTGCAAGAAAGGAAAGAAATGCTAAGTTAATCCCTTAATGCGTGTCACGTCTAAAGCACCTCACAAAATATGGCCCATTATTTAAGTGATTTTCTCCTCTAAGTTATGTCCTTGAATTCCCATTTAAAATATTTAGGTCCATGGCACATATTTTCCGTCTTTACTTTTCTCAAAAAAATTCAGACTAGAGATAAAATCTAGGAGAAAAATTATCGGAATATGATATTTATTGCTAATAAAACTATTTAATGTTTAAATATTCTCCTAAAACCTTGTGTAGTGCAAATTTTGGAAATGGAATTAAAGGAAAATGAAAAAAAACATTCTGTTTTGTGGTCTAAAATTATGATGAATCACTAAGAAAGCGAATTTATGGATATCTGGTGGAAGCGGAAGCTGGGCGGAGGAAGGCGCGAGCTGATGATTAATCACCTTTCTTCTTGCATACTCCCCATCTTATTAAATGACCAGGAGACAAGTTTAGTTATATCCGCTAGTATTTGAGTATTGATCAGAGAGGCATGAACGACTGTTTAATTAAATCTGATGGCCAGCAGGTTCTGAATAGCGTGGATTTGATCTCACCAAGAAAGTTAGACAGCAGTTCATCAAAATTGCACTTTTTACGTGAAGGCGATAAACTCTGTGATTCAATGGATCTAATGACATATGGACCACTATTTTATCTCCTATGGGACTTTTTTGCTATTTCACATGTTCATATGCTATCACTGACTAGAGCTTGCAGTCATTTTTCGCCTTACCATAATAAGTAAAAAGCTTTGCTTATCATTTCGGCCAATTATCCAAGAAAACAGAACTGCAATGTCCTAATCCTGATGGCTTAGCTTCCCATTAATTGATTCTAAAAGCAGTCATTTAAATTCGTGAGTAGGAAGATAAAACTCTGATTCAGGTTAGATATTATTTAAAGTAAAATATCAATCCTGCTGTAGTTGAAATGACATACTTCACTATACGATACTGAAGAAGAGAAAAGTGATCAAACTAAATTTCTTGGCTGAAAAGTTTTAACTTTCTCTATCTAAGGCAAAATTAGGGTAACCAGGTCCCGGAAGATATTTGGTTAATTGGGATTATTATTGAAAAAACACCTTAATATTATTTCAGACGTCAATTGTACAAGTGCATTTAGGATATGTCATAACACATGGGCTGAAAAGTCCCGGACCTAACAAAGAAAACATAGTTTTTGGTTCAAAATTAACTTTATTCATCAACGTAATCTCCATCAAGAGCAACGCAATCATTCCAGCACCGCTCTAATATTTCAATATCATTTTTGTAGAACGATTTATCTTTTGACTCAAAGTAGGCCTCAATTTCAGCGATAACCTCTTCAAGTTCAATTCATGTAGTTTTGCCATTGTTTTGATTAACTTGTCACACGGTGCGTTGTCTTGATGAAACAAAATTTTGTTCTTTGCCATATGCGGTCGTTTCTTTGCAATTTCAGCCTTCAAACGCTCCAATAACGCTATATAATATTCACTGTTAGTGGTACTTCCTTTCTCAGGATAGTCGATGAATATTACACCACGCACATCCCAAAATACCGAGGCCATAACCTTTCCAGCCGATTGTTATTGCTTTGGACGAGGTTCACCAGTTGCTGTCCACTCAGATGACACTCAGATGACG
>CAADRB010000046.1:998656-1043326 GCA_900708905.1 Hymenolepis diminuta | reverse complement strand
TATGTTTTCTGGTGTTACCGCCTCATTTGGACGTCCACTGCGTTCTGCATTATCGGTGTCTCTGAGACCACGTTTCAAGTCAGCAAACCAACGTTTTATTGTTGTTTCTGATAGAGCGGAGTCTCCATAACACTTTTCAAGCCATTGCTTTGCTTGAACGGTATCCTTTCCCATCAAGAAGCAGTGTAAAATTAAAACACGAAATTGTTTTTGATCCATTGTTTTGAAAATAACAAAAGTAGTGTCACTATTAGCACAATAACTCACAAACTAATAAATAGAATATCATGAAATTTTAGCAGCTGTCTTTTGAAGGTTAGTGTTAACCGAAAAAAAGGTGACTGCAATAAAACTAGCGCCATCTCTGTGTTAGGCCCGGGACTTTTCAGCCCATGTGTTAGAAAACTTAGAAATGCATTATAATATTGATTCCGGAAAACTGTAATCTTTATACTTAAGTTGTACATTATTGAATGAGATGATTCGGTTTTGATTCAAGTTCTAATTCTCAATATCTTACGTTCTCGATACTAAATGTGTTCGTGATAATAAATGCAAATTACCTATCCTCTGCATAGACTTATTTTTCTAATCTACCTTAAAATGCTGGGTGTATTAAGAGTTAAATCTGTTGCCCTTTAACTAGGTAAGTTAGTTAACTTCTTAAATTCGCATCAGTCAGCCGCACTTTGACTGTTAGACATGCGGATCTGAAAATGAATTTAAGTGATCGTTTATTATCATTAGATATTAGTGAATCGGGCTAGGTTAGTACTCCTTTAACTTCTGACGGTCTTCACTCCACAACAAGATGGAGATAAAGCAAGACATTGATGAGTAAATTTTATTGTAAAAGAACCAGAAAGTTAGTAAGAGAGGGTTGTGTGAATGCAAAGCGTCACTGTTGTGTTGTGTTTACAAGACGGTATAAACGATTGTAAATGTGTAGTTTATTCGGACGTTTTGAACTCGATGAGGCGTCAGAATTTGTCTTTGGACTATCGACAGAGTTACCACGATGAGCATGCCAGAAGAGAGTCCGAGGTCATATTATAACTGTTGGCTATCACATTGTTAACGATCTACTTGTTTAAAGGAGGAGATTCTGAAGTTGGGACTTTGGTATGACTATTCGTGCATAGTGAACATGATTTCATCAACAGAACACGAACAACTTGATGAACTTAGGAATAGAACACATTCAGTTCTTAAATTATTTTACCTGGGTCTTCCTTCAACTACTATTTGGACTGTTTTATTACTATTATACAATTTTGAATTCTTCTTCATAGCAAAAATTACAAAATTTCGGTGAGTAATAAAATCAATACTTATTTTACTATTCTATTGAATATGGTCATACTTCGCATATTAATCAGTTTGACTTTCAAATAAGCTCAGTTTTAATTTAATAGGAGATGAATTATCTTAGAAGCAAATAGCCGACACTAACTTAAGATGATTTCTATGTATGCTACTGTAGCCGACTGCTTCAAGTCATTAACATGTAGGCATCATTTAAATGAGATAAAATGAATAAAACAATTGTTCACAGTAGTATTTTTGTTTCCAGTCAAACCTTGAACCATACAACACCTGCGGTGACTTTGAGTTGAGATGGAATCTAAATATTTAATAACGCTGAAAGATTATTTTATGAATAGATAAATTATGTTAATGTTAGATTGCAAGTCATCAGGGAAATTAATAGCTCATCAAATCGGGATGGAAATGAAATCGTTTTATAAACAAAATCTACAGTCTCATGGTTTGGAGAAAGTAAGGGCACAGGGAGCATAAGGAAGATAAAATGCATAAATAAGAAGTTGCACGAAGAGATGCAGAGAATGCTGCAAATGCAGGTGTCTGTTGTTGGTAGGTAGAGTATTACTGGGCAGCTGTAGCCGATAAAAGAAATTGGCTGGAGGAATTAGCCGTATGTGTCAATTTTAGTCGGAGATGGATCGACTGTAGTGGAGAGAAGATCGCTGTAGCACTTGGCTGAAGGAGTTGATAATTTGGAGTTGAAAACAAGAGCTGGAGGAAGTAGGAGTTGAGCTGCGATTATGGTAGATGAATCTGATTTTGTAATGAGTGAAGACTTGGTATTCATGCCGACCATCATCGACTATAGTAAATGGGCGACATAAGACGCTGAGAGTTAGAAAAAGATTTGAGTGATCACAGTAGGGTCACCACTGTATGGTTTATGATTTCGGGCGAGTGCTACATCGCTAATATGTGAATGAATTAATAAATGATGCACAAATAAATAAAGATTATCCAGGATTAACTTTCTATATTATTTTCTTATGCAATTTGTAAATATAAGGTCATGAAATTATGCATTTTCTACTTAAAATAAATATCTCAAATTCTTGCAATGATTGGCCTTTAATCACTGAGCTTTAAACTACCTGAACTGTCAATAACCCAAATATTTTAGAGTAGAATAATGGTTGCTATTCTCTACATACATTTTAATATTAATTTTGTCAAACAAACAAGCGATGATTTTCAGTTAAGAAGTGACTTAGTTCACAAAAAGAGGATTGAAAAACTATTTTACTTTATTACCAACTTAGACAGCTTAACTAACGTTTTCTATTTTTGCTTTTACTTACACAATGTCGCGACAATTTGCAGCAAAATTTTGCATTCATTTTAGAGTTGAGAATTTTGCTTCCACAAAATTTAAATGTGCAATTGGGAATTTGGGAATAAAATGGGGTTGGTTAAGTGAGTAGTTAGCTGAAGGGGAGAGTGGGAGAAGTGTGGTTAAATAAACGATCGAAATGTTTTATTAAAGTAGACAGATAGATGTCAGTTTATGGGAAATTTTATTCTATGTTTAGTTCAGCAGCGGCAAAATCAGCTGCTTTTACATTAATCGGACTGAGTTCGTATTTTCTGACTGCGATATTTGTCAATTTATTTACAAAACGCTGCTTTTACTTCCTGAGCTCCAATTAATAGAATCTAGCGGCGAGGCAGAGACAGGTTTTAGTATAAATATGGAGACTTTAATTATGAAAAAAAGCACAAACATCAAAACACACACAAAGGGTAGGTCCTATTTATCGGGGCGCGGAGGTAATGGGCGAAGTGCGATCGATAGCCGAATAGCTAAAGTGCAGTGAAGGGAGAGGGGATTAGATGCTTGATGTATGGACAGTGGGGGCAAAGTGTACGGACACACAAAGTTGAAGGAACTGGGTGTGGTAAGTCTTTATGCAAAGTGTTCATAGTCATAAGATATGTAAGCCCACTTGTGGAGAAGTTGTCACCGCAATCATTGGTTAGCAAGAAAGCCAATCGCTTATCACATATTCAAGCCTATATAACTAAATATTTTTTGACAAAAAAACAAGTAACCCGTTGTTTGAACTATAAGTTATCTCTTTACTTTCTTCCTTGAGTGTGAGTAGTTATAGCTTTAATAAAGAGCGAAGACCGATCTGAACCGACGCCGATGCACTACAGTTACCTTATATTAATCACCTGGAGAAATAATAGTATTCTCGCAGTATGTGTATTTATAAAGCGTTATGCTTTTCTGAGTGAATACCCAATTACATCAAGGGAAGTCAGAATTTGAGTTTTGCGTTGACATACAAAGTATTCAGTGCATTATTTAATTTTCAAGATCAATTCAATTTATATCCTTCAATGCAAACGATTTGAGTTTAGCTATCTTTAGAAATTCAATCAGATTCGACCAGGGCATTATTATTACCAACATCGGGGCAAAATTACAGATTATTATCAGGGGAAAGAATCTAAATATAGGAAATAATAAAGCACAGGAAGGAAATCCATCAGAAGTAGAAATTTTAGATGGAGCATGATAAAGAGTTCTAGGTGATTTTAATCTTATTTTCGGATTAAATGCGTTTTTACTTCTCGAGAACAGTCCATTTTAGGTTTGAATGTTTTAATGTTCAAATTTAGGGATTTGTTCCCTGTAAATTGATTATAACTTTACTGCCTAACATCTGCATTGTATTCTATCCGGCTACTTTTTCAATTTCTTTTTTACGCGTCAAATGTCTTCTTCCTTTATTCTTTCCCGTTCTGTTAAGTTGCTTAACTTATGGGGAAAGAGAGTTCTTAATACTTAACGAGCTTTCTCTAAACTCCGCTGGTGATAAAAGACCTAGAAAACTGAGAAAGAAGCTTCTTGACTAAATTACCACTCTGTAAAATGTAGCGGGTTACAATAATTCAAAACAAATACTAACGTTAGGGAGAGGGAAGAGACCAGACAAAAAGTTTACAGCGTCCAGAATCCAGGCGTCCGGACATCACAAAAATAAACAGATCATTTTTCAAAGATCTTCCTCAAAAATAAGTGTTATCGGCTTCTTCAAGTTTGTAAATGACAACGTCAATTATTTTAGGTTCCTGTTAACAAAAAATTTTATTTCACAAATTAACAGTTTTAGAAGCATTAAAGTTCACCGTTTATCCAAAAAACGACAGAATTATTTATCCTTCACCTGTCGTTTCTGATTTCAATATGGTAATTTTGCACATAAATTCAGTCTTGAAATAAACTGATTTGTTCCCAACTCGTTTTTATGCATTTTTTATGTTATTTTATGAAAAAACGCATTAATTTTGGATGCAATATTATTATTTATGCCTTTGCGAAAATCGCTAAGGAAGCACATGCCGAGTATTGGGCAAAATATTCACTAGGATGGTGACTGCGAGATCGTCTGTTTGACGATGACTTGAATGTATTGCTTATTCTAGAATATGCAGACTCACATTAAACATGTCAATTATTGCTTATTTATTCATTTTATCATTGTGAATCTTCGTTCTATCTCAACATTTATAATATTGGTGTACCGATTATTAATTTTAATTAGCTCAAAAGAGCTTCTGAAAACGTTAATTCGATGCAAATTTCAATGAAAAATAATTTTAAGTACTAAGGGGAAATATAGTTTCTTTCGAGAAGAATAATGAAGGTGAAATGTTGGATCTATTTGATAATCAGAAAACCTATATACTGACGTAAAAGTCAAGTCCATAAATACATGCCGGCGATTTCGGTAGTTTCCTACAAACATTTGAGGACATTCTGCTTGATCGGTGTTCAGAAAACTATAAACTAACGATTAGGTTTTCGATTGTTTACATATTTATCCAGAAAATGAAAATTTGAGAGTCGGAATATGCATCAACGGATATTAATTCCATTAGCTCAGATACCAGAGGTGAACACTGATTGAATTTTCTCATTCCACGTTCATTCACACTATGGATTGATGCATATTTAACAGTTAATATTAGTGTCTGAAATAATTTCAGCTTTCTCGGCCTCTTGCGATGCAAAATTGGTGTGTATTAATTAAAAAATGATATATGAAATCGGAAATTAACGAAAATTTCTCTTTAATCATTCATTTGAATAGAAACTCGGTTACTGACAGATGGCGGACTTTCTTTTCCAATTTGCCACTTGACTAATGCTCAGGAAGTGGTCACACTCCATCAAACTTGTGCATAATTCAATCTGCAGTTTTAGCCAGACCGCGTGGGAATTTGTGAGAAAGAAAATGCACTTTGATTTAACCTTGGTGTTTAAATTATATGTACGTGTCATGTAAGAAGAGAGGAAAAAATGGTGTTTTGTTATAATAAAAGCTTGATGTGGATAGCACCATGCGATGCAGGCGAGAAAATTCGCTTGATCAGCCATTTTACGAAATGCATTAAAAAGAAAATAAAAGTTCTTTGAAGCCCGTAAATTATTAATAATGCTATTAAACACTGTGACATTGGGGCTATTATGTTCGGAATACATGATAAACTTCCCTTGAGATATGCCAACTTGAGTATGACTTAACCCTCAAATGTCGCAATTGACACAACCTAAAATTATGTGAATTAGACCAGACTTGTTCCATCCGAAGTCTTCTGGGAAGTTTTCTGCATAGTTTTCACTGCATTAATATACCATCAGATGTTCTTAAGGGCGAGATAGGTACCATATGAACACAATTATTATATTTGTTGGCCTCTCAACCATAAATCCAGACAGATAGGTGAAGGACATTTATGTTCAATTTTAGCACGTGATCGGAAGCAGAAAAGTTCATTTTTTATTATTTTTTACCCAAAACAAATTTTGCAAATTTCCACCATAGCATTTTAGCGCGATAAAATAGCAAACTATCCCCGTAAAGAATGAAAGGAGATCGAATCAGAATATTAAAATTTTATTTGAATTCTGAATAAGTTGAATTGCCCACTTTTTCATATGAGAAATAATTCACTTTATACCATTTAGTTATTTTAACACTTAATTTCCTATAATTTGATCCTGATTTTGATCCTGATCTAAGTGACCAATTAATTCAATTGAGTGGTTTGTTAGGTTATTTTGATTCATCCATATCTTCTTACAGTCACAATCAAGATGTCGAGGCCAGAAAAGGAATTTTAAACATAACAAAGATCACTTGATTTTAATCCAATATTAATTCATTATTATTACCTGTAAAAGCTTTTCAATTATTCACTTGTAATCATTGTTTTCTAAAGTTAGTTAATCTTATGAAGCTCACTTGATCCTTTATAGAGCTACAGCTACCCAGACTCCAAAAAAAACAAAATTGAGAAGCTGTCCTTTGGGAAAATAAATGTACTTCAATAGAAGTGAATATGGGATAAATAATTGGCTGACTGGCTGACCAAAATTGGGAGCGATGGATTCTTCACTAGTGGTCTTACAAATCCGGGTCTGAGTGTAGAAGTCTAATGACAAAAAATTCAATATGAGGTATAAACTTACGAGTACATCGAGAGCTCTCGTAGCGTACTTGATCGAACGCACCAAAAATAATTGATTAGACATAAAAGTATAAAGGTATAAAAAACTTAGAATGGAAAGTATTTTTAAGGGATTTTAAACAGAGAGAAATGTTTAAGGGAAAGATTGTACTGATGCTTAATGGACAAGACATTTGTGATTAAACAAACCTAATTTAATTATCTAATTAAGTTATCTTTAATTTTATAATTTTCTATAACGGATTAAATATCGCAATTGTTTTTGCTTTGAATAGGATCGAGTTTGATATCTATCCAAGTAAATAGGGAATTCTTGAAGATGGAATGGCATGCTGCTCAATTCAACTGCCTAATAAACAAGTTCAAAATATCGAGGATATGAATTCATTCACTAACTTGAGAGTCAAATTCTGACGTTTAAACTCTGAAAAATTCGGACATAAAGATGTAAAAAGGAAATTCAGATAATGCAAAACTCTTTTGATACTTTACCCTAACTCTCTTCAACTCATCCACTCCCTATTTCGCACGTCATTAACCCATTAGATGTTATCTGAGGTTAGATATATTCACAGATTTAGTGTTATAATCTTTAAAATTCGGGATGTACAATGCGTTCTGTATTTAGTTCATGCTTCCTGAATTAGAGCATATTCTTGACCGATTTTTTAATTGTTGGAGCCGATCTTGCCATTTCAGCTCGGTCTTTCGTCCGACGGTTTGATGTTTAGCAGCCAAAATAGCAATCAGAATAGCCAAATTAGCAGAGCTCTGATTGCGTTGTTCACTGAAGATGAACCAGATTTTGGTTTTACACTATTATCGTTGATGATCACCTTGAGTGAACGTAAAGTTTTAGCTGGTTTCGAAGCTCTAACTTCCAATTCGCACTAAATAAATGCTACGCAGAAATGAAGAGGAGGCAATCGTCCATTCTTTTTAACTTAAACAATTTCTACCGTCAGACTTCTTCCGACGTCAAAGAAATTAAAACTGAACTGCGTCATGAAAATATAAAAGGATTTATATATCCATTTGTGAAAATCAGTGCAATTGTTCACCAACTGTCTTGGAAAAATTACCTTCCTCTCCATTTGTTAATTGCAGCATTTAAAGCTATATATATCTGTCTAATTTATATCTGTAATATGAACGCTAATTGATCGTTTTTGTTGATCAAATGGACAGATAATAATGCACAACGAACATCTAATCAGAAAAAACCACCTAACTTAGCGAAAAGTAAAAGTGCCTTTTATAGGGTCAAAGACGAGGAAGGGAGATGTGGATTCATCAGGCTGCCCACGTTTTAAATCACAAACAGGGTAATTCAGATTGACGCTATGTCTATAATATTCAGAGCTAATGACCAGTTGATATAATTTAGTGATCGGTTATGCCTTCTCGATATGCCCATCTGCTCGCATACCCAAGAGAGGGTTGCTGAGACTTGCGAAATAGTTGAGCTTCATTATACCTTAAAATAACTGGTCTTGTCGATTTGTGCTACCCTAATTCAAAGCGATTCACACTAAGCCTTTCCCTACATGTTGGTCATTTTGGGTTTTGTCTTATGCTCATCATTATTGAACCAAACCCACTTACTCAAGCCCTTTGTATTAGAAAATTCATTTCTGAATAGTTGTT
Organism: Hymenolepis diminuta; assembly: GCA_900708905.1. NCBI lineage: Eukaryota > Metazoa > Platyhelminthes > Cestoda > Cyclophyllidea > Hymenolepididae > Hymenolepis > Hymenolepis diminuta. The sequence continues at coordinate 1,034,872 of CAADRB010000046.1, read as the reverse complement.
TATACTTATGATATGCTTCCTAGTACTACCAAAAGTTAACGTAAAACAGCGAAATAAATAAATAAATATTGTTTACGGATTTGGTAAAACTTTTAGAAGCTCTGTAGAAGCAATAAAATTCTTTCTGTTTTTTATTTTTAAACTGTAGGTGTGGTCTTTAAATAATTAATTGAAAATATATCTCATACACACATCCAGTCACACATTTCCCGGACTTTAATCAGGGAAAATCGTCTTTTCAATATCGAAGACATAGCTAAGTAGTGCAATCATTTGATATCTAAGCATTAAGTACCTAGTAACCACAAATAAAATATCCATTTTTTGGTAAAATCGTGCTTCACATCAAATAGTTGTCAAAGTGACTGAAATGTTAAAAATACTATAATTCAATATGATCTTCAATTTTAATTAACTTCGTCAATATTTAGGCAATTTTGATATGTCAATCAACTTTTTTCAAAAGAACCATTAGTCAAATTATTGTCGCCTCGAAGCCACTGAAATTTCTGTAGAATGACCCAAATTTAGAATATAGAAGGGTAATTGAGCACCTTTAATGGGCTTGAAAACAAAAGGGCTATATTTTTTCAAGACAAACACGTTAACAGATATCCGATCTCAATTGAAGTGTACCGATGAATCTAAAATTAATGATGGAAGTAAATGAAGAATCAGTAGACAATAAGGGGCTGTGCGTTGATTAGAGCTTCCTATCGATCTGGATCGCCAATGATTCACTATTATTAATTCTTCTTTCAAAATTTTAATACGTGGAATAAAAATCACCTAGTACTCACTCATGGACTGAGGCTAGCAACAATTGATTTAATGTAGAATCATTAACTCTATCACTAACCACTATATAAATATAAGGCGTTGGAAATGGTGGGAGTAGGTTTTGTCTGTTATTTGCTGAATAAACGTGAAAACAAGGGAAGATAAGACATTCTAAGGGTTAGCTTTGGTGGTCTAATGTATAACAAGGAGGAGTTGAGGAGGGGAGCGGGGAGGTGCGCTCACCTGCACTTGTGAGCGCAAATCAGTAAATTCCTCAGACAACCAATACTCGGTAAACAAAGCCGAATAAGTCTGTTGGAAATTGGAATAACTGAATAGCTGAAAGTTGAGAATAAGAAATAAGAAAATTAATCAGAGTGATGATGATCTGTGATTCATCATACTATTTGAGTTGAAAATCATATTTTGAAAATACTTCCAGCTCAGAAGACCACTACAGCTTTGATAATGGGATATCTATCAGTTTAGTCACTTTGTATTTGTTTCTATTAATAAAATGTACTAGCCAACTGATTTAAAAGAGGTAGGTGTACGCAGCATTAATTTGATATGCTTATCTCTCAAGGTAACAGCACTAGCCAAATGAGACGTGTCTAAAATATATCAAGATAAAGGGATCCCAAGGTCTTCATCAATGGTATTTTTAAGATTTTTTTTTCATTTTTCGTTAAGTATATGCAAACATGGTTCGATGTCAAGTAAATTAAATTTCAATAATTATTATCTATAGCATTATATTGAAAGTGTATCATTTTGGGGGACGAGGGGCAATTAAAAGGCAGACGTATTATCGGGGACAATTATGGCAATTTATATGAGCTGCACAAACATGAGCTACGCCTCGGTATAAATGAAAAGCTGGCAATTACATTTAATTATTGTTAGCAAAATACAGTAGCTTCAACGGAATGGACTTGCCTTTCACCACTAAAGATAAATTAATTCGAAACTAGTGAAATATGCATTTAATTGAAATTTCTTATATTTGGTCAAAATATTTGAGCAACTTCGGCTCAAATAGGCTTTATTTGAGGACTAAAAAGAACGCTTCCGCAAATTTCCGGAAGTTTTTGACCGGTGATGTAAGGATATCTCAAAAATTAAATTTGAGATCTGGAAAATTTTAAGGAGAGAATTTAAATTAAACCTTTGTATTTACGGTAATTGGAGACTTTTGAATTAGTTTACTTAAAGGACGTTTTCATCAACATTATTTCATAATCAAATACCGTGAAATAAAATAACTTCTATCCATTTTTTGTACAACTAAATGTGGATTTTCATAAAAACTTGCCTTCAATATGAGAACCAGTATAGGCAGTCTATTGCTGTCATGTTCAAAAATTTTCATATCATTGTGGTTATCTAATCTTCATTACTGACAGAAATTGCGGTTCAGATATGGTGTGTTAGTGGGTTTTTTATCGGGTAATATTCTTCTCTTCGCTGACTATTCATTGAGTTTGTATTAAAAATAACTTTCCTTTATTAATTGTTCATTGTTAGTTAATTTTCACTTATTAAGTTACAGTTTAGAGTACGGTATTTAATTAATTTTTATCGACATAGATATGAACATTCTTGGATTAATAAGTAATCCAGAACGAAAGCCGAAATTCCAAACGTTTAGACTTAAAATTCGGATTTATAAAGTAAGATCCTCCTCCGAAACCAAAAGCAAAAGTAGTCTTCCGTTCCAGGTATCTGAAGCAAACGCCCCGAGCCAAGGAAAAGGATAGTTTTGCAAAAAAGGAGAGTCATCATTGGAGATCTAAAAGCTTTACTTCGGAACCCCTGGACACCAGCTCAACTTAGATTTAATAGGGAATCACCAGTGGAGTCAGTAATCAGACAGAGGCTCGATTAATTACCTGAATATACCCCTGTAAGTCGCCAAGTACGAGTGCGGAACCAACAAGAGGACTGAAGATGAACTCTAAGAAGAAGGCATGGCTTAAAATGTGGAGGTGTCAAGATGAAAATATACCTGCGTATACTATGCTTTATATTTTTCCTCCCATTTTTATTGAAAATTTTGCTAACCCTTAGATGGTTTATTTGACTAGTATGAATTGCGCTGTACTGCACATAGTTCGAATTGAGCTCTAATCATTTTTCGTTTTAACGGCAAGAAACGTTATTTTTCCCTCTTCTCGTTGTGATGTCGGCTTGTAGATCATAAAATAGCGTTGTGGGAAACATCAGAAAAGTACATTAAAACTTATACAATCGTGACTATTTTAGATTTATTCTATTTTGTCACTATAGAGGCGTAGATTAATATTACATTCTCATTGCCACCAATAGAAAATGAATGGAAGTCTTATGAAAATCAATGACATTATTTCAATCTCAGAGCATATTTTCAGAACTGTAGCTATTATAATGTGGTACCTTAATTCCATATAAATTTATGTTCCTTCAGTTTGTATGTAGGTGGGTGCATTGTATGAGATGGTACAGATGTAGAGATGGGTATTATAAAGACGAGCCTTCATTTACCTATCTAAAAGATGTAACAATAAACGATTACGTCAATAGTCATAGCTTTATTCATTTTGGAGATTTCCTTAATGATGCCTACCATTCAGGTAATTAAATCTCAGTCAAATGCTGCCAGTATCATTGTCAATGGTATCGTAGAAATTAAGCTCGTTGTGCAATTCTGATCTCAAAGCGGCCTGGACAGTTCAAAGTTCAATTGACATCAAGAGAATTAAGTTTTTCAGTTTAAGCTGAGCTATCTACATTTGATAGAAAGCATTTTTCTTTTGAATTAAATTATTTTATTCTTCTACATATGCGAAGTGAGTAGTAAGAAAGAATATAAACCTCGGTTTTCTCCTCTGGACCTTGAAAGTGTCTGAGTTGAAAATTAGTCAAACCAAAAGGTTCAAGCATTTACCTTTGGCTGAGGGAACTGAAGTAGAGGGTTTGCAATTTAAACAAGGACGCAAAGAAACTGGGTACACCAATTCCTCTCTAATTTAATCTGTTTTATGTCACAAAACAGAAACCTAAACCGAAACTGTCTTTCCAGGACATTCCAGTTTCTTGTCCCATGAGCATGCCTAATATTTTTTCCACCTTCCAAATTATAATCGATAATGGTCGTTCCCATTAAACAGATTTTGTGGTTCTCCTGGAGCTCATCTTCATACAGTGCAAAATAAAATTTTCTAAATTACTGCCTTTGGAAGCCAAAAGGATTTGCGTTTGAAATCATATACTTCAGTTTGGTAATTATGAAAATTTTTCAAGTTTCTTTCAATACTCTACTAATTTATCTCATACCCATCATTATGACTGGATGTTGAGGGAATTATATAAAACGGCATATTACTATCTGAACTCTTCTGCCTTCTCTTCCTTCCAAATGACTGGGCGTATATTGACGTTTGGTTGGGAAAATATAACAGTGTTTACATCAAGAGATAAAAAAAATTTTGGAATTTAGATTCGATATTTCATAATGTGTTTCCATATATGCTGGACTTGATGTGTTCTAATTTTTAATTGTATATTGCTAAATATTTATTTAATCAATCCAAATCTAAATAAACTCAGGATTATCATAAATTTAAACTAAATGATTTAATTCCATCATTGAAGTATCACATACGTACGTATATGATAATGGAGTCCAATGAATTTACAAAATCATATTATTTTGTATGATTTCTTATGAAGGCTGCTTAGTATCTACATTCAGCGTGATCTGCAAACAAACTATTAGCGTCTGATCAATAAATATCTGATCTCTTATTATATTGCAGTTCTACCATTGGCTGAATGGAGATAGCAACTTTTACTCTCTGCACATTCCCAAGATAGTTAAGTTCGCCACACTTGCTCCCTTAATCCATTGAAACTCTGTGCTGTCTGCTTAATTTAAACTCCACGTCTTCTTGTGTACTCTTGGCCTAATCTTGATTTTCACCATCTAATATTAAATGCAAAACTTTCACTCAGCCCATTCCCCCTTCTTTTTAAGAGAGCACTCATGCGTACATCAAATATCATTAAAATAGTAGACTGGAAATGTATCGGCAGAAACGAAATTACTATATTTTATGGAATTATATAAAAACCTAAAAGGTAGAAGCTATTATGAGTGCATTTGAGTTAGCGTTCGTAATAGCGCTACTATAATTTTTACGTTGACATTCGCCTTTTACAGTAGAATGTATATGCTAGTCATTTATTGAGAAATTTGTCTTCTACAATCTATCCCGTTGACTAGAATTCCTCAACCATTCACATTACTAGGCTTACACCGATGAGCGTCGATCATGTGACTTCTGACTTGGCCGAGGTATACGTTACCACAATGCAACTAGAGCGCTTTTATAAAATGGCTTTATTGATGGCAAAAGTGGTAATGGACGCTTGAACAATTGGTGAAATTATCCTGTATGGCTAGCTTTGAGTAGAAACTGCGAATGTCATCAACTTGCTGCCGATGAGCGAAGTCTTCTGTAATGATCCATCACTATCTTAGCGCTCGAATGGTTGGTTTCTGGACTTCATAGTATACTGACAACTTGACATGCTTTTGATCATGAAAACGACTAATGAATTATTCCTTAATAATCCTGCAGATTCTAGAAATTACTCAATAAATATCGCTTTGGGGAATATATTTCTCTCTCCGTCCCTTTTAAAGGCGCTTTAGCTTTGACATATTCTTATTCGAATATGAAGCCCACAAATTTCCTCTCTATTTTCCAAATATTTACGTTGGAAATTGCTGGTGGATAATAAAATCTGTGTGGTCCGTCGGTAACTGAAATAAAAAATTATGCTTAACTAATCTTCATTATTGATTTATCAAATTATCTGAAGCTATTTTAGCAATGACATTAACTCTTTTACATGGGTATGGAGGAAAGTACGCAGGAAACGAAGCCCAAAAATTCATTAATTAGGTTTTAATCTTACATCATGGGCTATTTTTATCCCAAGCCTATCCAGCCGAAGAAAAGTTTATGTGTTACCAGAGTTCCCTTATGAGAAAGAAGTTAGTTGGCGCAAATATTATTACTTTTTAAATTCCCGAAATATTGCAATTTTGAAGCTTTTTCGATAATCACACCCTTGAAGACGATTTTTCGTGGTGAGATAGATCTCATTTACGAAACTAAGACAAGATATTTTAGTGGATACTTATGCCCTACTACGATATTTGTCCTATCTCAGCTTTGTACTTTTCAAAAGTGTATTTCAGACGCCATGACGAAATATCCCAATAAATTGTCCGTCCGCGCAGGCGTACTGAGGTGTTTATGGTGAGTTGCATGATACATTCGCTTTCCAACTGTCACCCACGCTGATGCCAGTCCTTTTCATTCTCTGACTGCCTCCTCCTTTCTTAAAGTACTTTTTCCTCCTTTATTTAAATAGGCGTGCGCACACGTACCACACGCATCCAGTCAGCCCACACATCTTCACTTACCAACCCTCAGTCTCACGTCCTCACTTTAGCTTTCTCTCGGTTCTCAATAAAACTCTTCAATCAGCAGTCTTACTTTTCTTCATCTTGTTGTGCGATGAGGATCGAAAGTCAGAAGAGCGGTAGTTCTTCCAGACACCGTGGTCTCTAAGACACTACGCAATTATTTGTTCACTTCCTTCTATGATATTATGAAAGGGCGTGAATGTCAATAAGAATGAGAAAGATAAAAATATATGACATAAACATGCTTCCGTACAACCCAAAAATTGAATTCGCCTATTGGCTTATTTTTAAGTAATATTGTAGTTTTTTATGATCGCTTTTATCTTACTTTGTAGACGTGAGGATATAAACGGTGAGTGAAAGTTAACTGTCAAATTAATCTTCTGCTATTTGGATTATCAAAACACACCAGTGGCCCAGAAAACCATTTTAAATAAAATTATTTATTAAAGTACGCAGTTTATATAATTCCTATTGTTGAAATTGTTAATGAAGTTTTAAATTTTTCCCAGCGCTTTCATCTAACAAAAGTAAATGGTGCATAACTGCGAAACAGCTTTTAATCAAATTTAACTGCAAGGAAACTGCGTTGCATCTTCAACCAGTTTTGTGTTGCAGCCGATTCGCTGTAGTCATGCAGATCGAAAATAAATTAGTAAGATAATATCAACTCATTAAATTTTGATTTAGCTCCGACTCTTCCAAGTCTCTAATGCCGCCACTTATCATGCACCAATAATATTATCAACCATCATAAATATATTCAGTAGCGAAGTAATTCAAGCATTATATTACCTTAAAGTGCTTAGATTAAAGACACTTGACAATAATTGTGACCATCTATGGAGGTTTCAGTTAAACAAAGCATATAAGGTGGGGTGTCAAGAGCATCGAAAGAATCCTAGATCACTTGGATTATATATATATATGCATATATCCATCACATTGTCGTCTAGTATTTAACCCACACATACTCTAATGTTCCAAATTTCGAATTCCAGATTCAGACCGAAAGTGATTTAAGGTTCATTAAATTCGGAGTTCGCAGACCAGTCAACCAAATTGAGTGGCTGATTATGTAATCTTCATAATAAATCTCCTTGTCAAAGTAAGGCTCTTCTACGTTGTTATAATATTAGGATATCTAGTACTTTTACCGCTATGATCAGTATGTCCGCCAGACATTGCTAGACTACAATTGGCTTCAACTCAAAGAGAGAGAGAGAGAGAGAATACGGAAAAGCAGTTCTAGGGAGCTTATTAATTCAATAATAACAATAACAATGTATATATATATTTTTGAACATCATAACGCCGCTGGACTGATAACAGTCTGTGCTCCATAGTCGTTAAGCTGCCAGGAGTGGCGTGAGCCTGTATAATGGTAAGGATGATGGATGAGTTAGAGGCGACTTGGGGGAACTGCTCATTCCATAGCATTCCATTCCATGAAATTCACTTCTTTGAGCTATTTTTATCAGCTTCCTATCCTTCTCAAGTAAATTTAGAAAAGAGTTTCAAACACCCATTTTGGATAAAGAGATAGCATCAATGAACCGGTCTGGAGAGAAAATCAAATTCTGCCACTCCCTTTGTTAGCCAGACTTGACCGGTAGGCTTGACCATTCCACTCACTAGGTTGGCACAGATGGGCAGAGGTATCAGAGATATTACTTTTTCCTCTTCCATTTTTCTTAAAACCAGAGGTATGTACTTCAATACACGTTTTCTATCCTATTTTGTATTAAAAAAATATTCCAAGCTTAGGAACTTAGCTAGAAACTTGGCTAAATCACATTAATAGTTAAGAACAGCCACTTTCAGTAAATGTGAATGCTAATACAAGGTTTGAAGTAATTGTATTCGATAAAGGCATCCAGAAACTTATCTTAGAGAAGAATTTCTTCAGGGGACTTCTGATCGAAAACCTCCCATTCGCTCTCTTTATTACTTAACAACCGCGGGTGGTCATTTCAGTAACTGCATTTTTGACAGATTTCTAGCAAATTTAATCTTTGGGAGCACATGCAATTCGACAGCTGTAGTCGGATCCCCCTATTTTCCTTTTATTTATGAAACATTAGTTTACCCTGTTTTAGTTAATAAGGTACTTTTATATTCATAATATTTCTATCATTCATCCTGAAAAGCGAGGAAATATCACGAAATCCTTATAAAGAGAAAACCTGCGTTCATCCACTTTGTTAATCAGTATTTGGCAGCTTGGCCAACCATTCTATTTATTAGAAGCTTCTTGATCTTCTGTTAATCTTTTAACATTGGAAAAAATATGCGCTCTCCACTGGATTTTGAACGTTTGACATCTTTCATTATTAAACGAGAGAGAGTCTTATTCAATTATATCAGTCCTCGCATTACAATCGAACTAATATCGACATTAGGTTTATTTATCAACTTGTTTCTCCATTTGCTATGTTTGTATTGCATGAATTTCCCAAAAGTGGAACTTTTCAATCTCGCTTTGTTTTTGCATCATACGAATTTGATGCACTTTCCCCTCTTCCATTCAAATGCGTATGGTGTGTGAGTCAGCGTCGTGTTTGATTTTTTGCGTGAAAAATTAAGGATACAATGTACGAACTTTAATTACTGAATGTACGTCTTATCTGTCCTCTCTTGCTTTCTTATTTCTCGGTTGCTTTCAGCTGATGTACTTTATGCAGACTTTAATTGGGATTAATATGGGGATCAAAGCATTTAAAGGGTAATTCCTTTCTTCTCCGAAATATTTATCTTACATCATCTCTAATCATCACCAAATTGGGTTATCTTGTCTTTATAGTAATGTCTGTAAACTTTTAACCTTTCCTGTGACCCCATGCACTCCATAGACCAACATCGTGTGTCCTCAGCTGGCCTATTTCTCATCGATCGGAAAAGGTTAGCATACCTCGGACGATAGTAGCAGACACCGCATGGTCGGCCCTGCTATTAGCCAGTCTTGTCTGCACTGGCCCTTCCTTTTCCTATAATCGTCCCGACCAATTAAAGCACGCGTACGATTATATCCTTATGCGTGTCCTCACCCAAAATGTCGATTATAAATAGCCTCCATCAGACGCACACGACACACCAAGGGACCCTAGCTCGCCCAACGCATCTCCCTTTGCTCAATCCTTCTCCTCAATTCCCTATTTTCCCTCGAGACTCTGTACTGAGCTTTGTTCAATACAACCTGGTCAACGCAATCCTTGGTGTTCTTTTTCTTTCATTTACTGTTAGCCATCTGTCGCTACATACTGGTGACCCTCAACAATCTGGTGGTCCTCTACAAACTGGTGACTCTGCCACTACACATTCTTGGCCTCCTAAAACTTATAATTATTTGTTATCTTCCCTTCTCTATGTGTAGTCTTCATTTCAAATTATTTTCAGAAAGTAAATTGCAGCAAGCAAATCTTTTACTTCGACTGTTCTCCAATTAAGCCATTTTACTTGATTTGATCACTTTCTTTCGATAAATGCTCAGATAGCTCGCAAAGAATCAGAGGAACAGAAAATTCTTCACAAAAGCTGTTACATATAAGAAATTAATATTTTTTCCCAAAATAATTTTTTTATGTAAGATTCCTTATTTTCCACCTTTTAATTCCTGCTTCTTTTAATTTCTCTTTATTCGAACGAATTTATTTACATTACAGATTTAAATGGCGCATGATATAAATCAACCTATCGGTATGAAAACATGTGTCTTATTTTGATATAGTATTTTGGATGGTTTTGTATTGTGGTGATGTCGGATCGTATTCGTAACCAGTGCAATGTCTTAGGGAATCTAAGAGTTAGTTACGGTATCCTACAGAGAAAAACAGATTATGACAAAAACTTCATCAATTTCACAAATAATTGCGATTATATTACTAAATATAATATCAATACTACCCTCATATCTAAAATTAAACTTCTTTCCTAGTAAAATTCAAACCTCAGCAACACTACACACACAGCTCTTCACGTGGCCAGCAGAACTCTCAGGAAGTTGGCAAGTGTGTAGTATGATGAAAAATGGTACCTTAGCGGTGAATGTTTATTGATATTAAATGGTAGCGGTTCAGTGATCAGATTTATCGAAATTTATCATAAGAATGTCAGAATAGACCTTAGTCATACCCCATAATTTTATTTTTTTCTTTTCCAACAAGATTTGATTCAAAAAGAGAATCTGAAATAAGAATCACTTCTGTAAACGATTTCTGACGTAATAGAGGAAATTCTCATACAAATGAATGATCTATTAGCCTATGGCATTCATTTAGTATTGCTTATTGTTGGATTTTCTCTAAATATCATGCATCTCGGCTGAATCAGGTATTAGCCAAACAATAAAACAAACAGATGGAAGTCGGATATTTACTCACAGTTTGTGAAGTTAATGTCTGGATTTCGATTAGTAATTACAAAAATAGAAATGTGTTTTTTTACAGAACCTCCTTTCCAAATGCTAAGATTGCCAAATTCTAGTCACTATAACTGGACTCCATAAGCCCATATTGTGAATAAAATAGAAATTCAATAAGGTGGTATCTTTCCTATTGATATCTATTTTAACACACCTAGGCCCCAAAGCGCACTTTTTAAAAAAATTGTCCTTTGAGACGGGAATCAGAGCGGGCGAAGATTTCAGTAAACAGAGAGGAGATTGATTAAGCTAAATGCATAGCTGAGTAAAATAGTACATATCGCAAAAATAATTTGTAATTAAATTTGCAAAAGGAAAAGGCAAACAACTGGAATGAAACGTGGCTAATATGTAATTCAACTTTACTACTTCGAGTATAACAAATATTGTGACCCTCATTATTCACTTTACATACATTTTAATAAAATTGGTTACCATTACTATAAACCTTACTCCAATCTTAGTGAGGAAATTCAAATCTTTAGGGAATTTTATTTTTCTTCTTTACTTAAATTTGCCTGCTTATTACTTGAACCGCAAATTTATTTATACTAAGCATACCTAGCCCTCCTAATTTGAGAATGACATTTTATGGTTAATGAGTTGGAAAGGAAATTGCTTGAATGAATAGGTAAAGTTAAGTTAAATTTATACTTTTATCAGTTTCCTAGATTAAAGATGTACGAAGAACCCGAGAACAAGAACTTCTACCTTTCTATTATTTAACTCACTCTCCTAGCTATTCTACCTGCCATTACAATTTGCCAACACCTAATTAATAAGGAATCCCGTTTCTATCCAAATTTGGTCAGTGAGTGTCTCTAGGTTGTTCCTAAGGCTAAACGTCTTAATTGTCGCATGATAACATAAGGAGATTAATTGGTTTACTTCTCTCATCGTGACTATTTTTATAATTTCGCATACTATAACGCTGTGCCCCTACTCTTTACTTGAATTTCTTCTTCTCTCTTGTGCCTTTAAGACTGTCAAATGCACCTTCTCTCCAACCCAACTCTTGGCTCTCTTATTTTGGAAAGATTTTCATATTCTGTTGGTCCTTAAGAAATTCATCAGTCTTATAAATAGATAGCTATTAATTTAGTGGAACACTTAAAGTGGATTTATTGGCGTGATTAGTACTACTTTATTGTGTATTTATTTTATTATTTTATTGTTTTTCCATATGTATATTAATTAGTATACCAAATAATCCCAAATGTTCATTTGACCTAATTAATTTGTTTCTTCCTTCCAGGATTTGTTAGGTCTGAGCTTTTGGAGCTATATTTTTCTAACAGAAATTTGACTAAATATCTATAAACTGGAATACTTATTTAAAATATATCCGAGATCTGGATTATATGCAATTCTAGTCTAGCTGCTTAGCTCTTCATGTCTGCTTGAATTTAGATTCCGGGTGTAGTATTATTTTATAAGCGGTCACTTAATGAAACGTCTCTTATTTCCTGAAAGAATTCAAAGTGATTGGAGGAAAACATTATTAGCTGAGTTGTATTAAAGTCTAGAGCTTATGCTACAAAATCGGAGGCATGAAAAGATGTACGCCTGACATGAAATGATCAAACTCACTTGAGCTTAAAGTAACAACGTCGTGAATTTGTTTTATCGAGTATTTTATTTTCACACATAATACATGGGTCTCCGAAATAGTGGGAAGAACGGTAAATGGAGAATTCAGAGGGAGAGAGATCGTTCAAAGTAGATAAACGTATAAATGCACAGGCATAGCTTGATATCTACAGGTAGAGGAAAGTGAACTAAATGCAGATCACCGTCGTTTGAAATCAAATCGCAAAATCCTAAGAAACGCCTGTTTGAACTGAGCATTGGCTAGAGCATAGCAAAAAGGATTTATTGGCGAATTCATATAACACATCCAGTAAGTCACACTGTAGAGGTGGGAATTCACACACGAGTAGGCAGTTTTAGGATTATCACAAAAGCCCTTGATCAGAATGACAATGTGGTAGGGTGTCCAACAGATAACAAAGGCGCCCAAAATAAAGGAAATAGTTTTGAGTGCTTTTCGTGCTCGGTTGGCAGTTCTACCGCGTTCCATAGGAGCTTGATTGGCACCATTGGTGCTTGATTCTTGACCCTGTTGGAAGTAGCTATTAAACCCCTTTTTCTTCCTGCCTGATCGAAGAGGATTTCTTGACGTACCTGTTGTACGACTGCCAGATGAGTTATTCCTCGAATTTCGGCTATTACTGTTCTGTGTAGGTTGGACTTTACTATCGTGGTTAGCTTTTTGATACTTGTCTTCCTGCATCATGAGCCGATCCTGCCATATTTGAGCTACACGTGCTGCAGTGGCTTTTGAAACTCTTCTGACGTCTATATTTGCCTTTTGAAGATCCGGTCCTGGAAATGGGCAAACTTGAGTTCTAAGGTTAGTTTCTGGAGGTCCCTCATTAAGCGTCATTTGATTTACGTTGGAGTTTCTTTTCCCCATCATTGATGGTCGACACTCATAGCTTGGCGGTGTATAATCAAAACCATTGAAGACTTTATCTGATTCTTGGTCCTTTTCAAATTTAGAGAGAGGTTCACCGGTAATGCTATTATATGATCTATTTGGATTGGAGTAAGCAAAACTTAGTTTCAAACTACTATCCTCACTGCTATTTTCCATGTCGTTGAAAATGTGAACAGCCGGAGATGAAGGGAAACTGTACAAATCTTTTTCAAATATTTTAGTGGACTCAGGTATTTCCGGATCACTAAGATGTGGTGAACGGATATCCACAAACACAGTTTCAGCTATGGAAGTTGGCGAAGCTTTCGGTGAACTGTTACCAAGTGGATATGAGTTTGAATCAGAGAAACATTCATTGGCATAAACCCCAGTTCTTGCCTTGTTACAGATTGGACCTGCATCATTGGTATTTCCTGTATTTCTAATAGACGTTACTGGACCACAATAAGGCATCTTGTCCTCTCTGTTTTGATCAAGTGGAGGCTTTGTGGATATTTGAAGAGGCTTTTGTGAATCATATTGTGGAACTGGAGTAGAATCAAATTCTCCTGATGTAACTCGGGCGCCTGTCTCATTACTACTCGCCAAGTGATAGGATTCTGCAAACTCGATTTCAGCCTCATTCTGATTTAATGCGATAATTTTCCCAGAAACGTTTTGATTCATGTTCAAATAGTTCCTAACCTTTGCCTTCTTCTTTTCTGACTTCTTTTGAAGACGCAAGGCGACCATATAAATTCCAATATACAATCCAGTCATCACAGTTAGAGTTACCCAGAAATAGGTGATAGTTAGAATGGTATTAAACATAGGGTTACTCGAGAACTCTGCATAGCATTCCATTTTCTGTCGGACGAAGTTACTTTCACTGAAATGAGGCCACCCAAGAAGAGTTGTGAAAAATATAGACGAAGGCAGAATCCATGTTATTGCAATCATAATAAGAATTTTATTTCCAGTTCTCCAATTTCGATACTTTGCAGGAATTTTGACGGAAAAGAACCGATCGAGAGTTATAAAAAAGACTGTATATTGACTAGTAAGACAGAGTGTATAGTCTAACCCCAGCCAGAGATCACAGAGCTCTCGACCAAGGGGCCAGTATCCAAGAAGAAGATACAGACTGTACAAATTCATAGAAAAGATACCAATCAGAACATCAGTGACAGCCAGAGAAGCGATGAAGTAATTTGTTGGAATTCTCAGAGTCCTTTCAAGGTAGAAAGCAGCCAGAACCAACACATTGCCCCCAATAGTTACACTTGAAGCGATTATAGTTAATATCACAATTATCACAGTGGAAGCCTTTCCATATACAACAATGTCTGCTTTTTTTAATGCATTTGATTTGATTACAGATGGAATGCTGGTGGCAGTATCAAATATTGGAGTGTTGAAGGGAGAGTTAAAGACATTTCCTTTCTGTTTTCGCTCCGCTTCGTGGTAGCGAAAGAGAAGATCTGTGGTATTGTGAATTCGAAAGACATTTTCAATTTCTGGGGGTCTAACTGATGTGGTTCGGAAATTTTTCGGTGTTGTGGTTGTCGAACGTCGTTCTGCAGCCCATTTTGAGTAGCGAATAGACTGGGAAGACGGAGCCCAATTATCATCCGAATCAGATTTCCAAACTGAGACCCCCTGACTGGACGTTTCCAATACTGATTGTAACAAAATGATGATTGCCCCAAAGTAGCCTGTAGGCTGCATGAGTTCATTTGATATCTCGTCGTTATACTACAATTTAAATGTTTAAATGTGATTTCCTTAGCATGATATTTCAGTCCATATTAGTTAATTTTATTTTAAAAATTTAAGCATTTATTAATTATTTTGGCCCTGGTATAGTATAGTGTAAGATAAAAATTTTATATAATTTCATAACAAAATAATTATAGTGTAAAATATATTTTTGTAGACTTCTAAATGATGCATTATATATATCCCATTCTAAATTATTTATTTAAATGAAACGGTTAATTGTTACAATAAACGTTAATTTTTAAACACATTGGCAAATCTTGAAAAAACTGACTATTTAAGACAGTAAATTTAATAAAAATAATTTTTTTAAATCAAGGAGAAAAAGATCTTCAGGTAGGAACTGTTTGATTATCAACTAGCTCATCGCACTTTTTCCATTTAAGTGTTACAAATATTGATTTTGTTATTGAGGCACATTTGGGTGTCAATTTTTATAATTAAAAAAGCTTGAAATTTGCGGAAATTAAAACAACTAATAAAGAAATAAATATATAAAGTAAGTAACGGATTTCATTTTCTCAAAGTCATCTCTGAAATAGGCCAACGAGATTTGCTGTTCCCTTTCGTGCCTTCTCCCATCCTATGGGACGCAAATATTTTCGCCTTAGGGAATCTTTTTGCATGTTGTCCAAAATGTACAAGGAATGATCTCTAAATTTAATCTGAGTGGTAAATTACAAAAAGATTCATTTGTTGACTTTTTGAAAAAAATGAAATAAACCTAAAATTTGTTGAAAATGCATTTACAAATCAAACTTTCTGCTAAAGTCAAATTAAAGTGGATTTCATCTAAGAACCAGGAAGAGAATGAAATTGGAATGAAATAAAATGCTCTTAAAAGACGTGGTTTGTTTCACCAAAAAATTCACAAAAGTGAAAAACTGACTAAAAAAGAAAATTGAAACAATTTCCAGTAACAGAAGCCCTATGCCTTTCAGGAAAGGGGTAGGGAAAACTTTATCAGATAAATTAAACAAACATAGGTCTTCCTCTGTCAGAAACGTTTCATATTTCTAGGGTAATTTGTCAGTACTTTTTCGTTATTTAAATCTGCTTTTCGTTACCGGTGATAAAAATAAATTCAACTTAAAGAAATACACATGTGCAAAACTGAAGAGAAAATACAAAGGTTTGTGAGCTTTCGTTAACTAACCGGTAAATAATCTTCCACCATAGTTATAAGCTTTTGATTGTTGATTAGAAGACAATTTTTCATTCCTGATCTTGTATTAAAAGCACTGGTTGAAAGACTCATTTTCGTGTAAATAATAACCAAGAGCAAATTTACTTCTTTTCATATATTTAAGCAAATGCTTTTTGAAGGCATCCCTGCATTTATTTAGTATGGCAAAATTTCTGTCCTATTTTTCTCTATTCATTTGTTTATTTACAAAGTGACGTATTAAACATGTCAATTTGAAAGGGAGTTATAAGTATATGAGAGATACATACAATAAGGGCTAGGCCAGATAACTATTAAAATACAATGGGTTTTATTAATAATGTACAACCGCGTTTGCGATATCTTCCCTTTAAATGTTACTATAGCAGCGGTTCTCTGCTTATTAAAACTTATTTAATGAAATCTTTTAACACGACCAAACAGCAAAATTCTAATTATTATCTTGCCATGAAGGTCAAAGGATAAAATGCTACAATAATTATCAGGAATAAAAATATGTGAAAATTAAAATTGTATTTTATCAGCTGTAGATCATCCATTGCAAAAAAATGGAAATATAATAAAACGCAAGGAAATTTAAATTACTCTCTTTATGTATTCATTACACATTTAACTAAATGATGAATTTATTAATAAATGAATATATTTCATTAATTTAAAAACAAAGTTTGTTTCTATTGCCCTATTATATTTGTTACTGCACTTAAATCGACCTATAAATACAATGGATATTATTTACTAAGTATTTATTTATTTATTAAATTAAACAGACTTCATACTTAATCTCTAATTAGACGATTTAGACCATTTGACAATTATGTAGAAAATTCAAGAAATTGACTAAATCATTACCTAATCTGAATCACAATCACAAATTTTATAATCAGTATTTATCGTTTAGAATCGTCCATTACAAAGAATACACGGTATATTTCAGATTAAAATCAAAGAGCTTAAAATGAATATGTTTCAAGTTTTGACTTGAAATACATGTTTAGACATCAAAACTTAGTGTGGAAATTATACTCTGTAATAGTTTAACAGAAAACTGAAACGCTTGCTCTTTCATTGTGGCTTAAATATTTCCCATTTTGAAAAGGTTAATGCTTTTACAAGATTTATAAGTTCACCAAACGATGATTATTAAGTTAAAGTTCAGACAAATTGAAAATATTCTACTGAAATAGGCCTGAAGGATATAAAATTATAATATGAAACCCAATATTAAATTAGCCATGTTGAGCATGGCCCACATACCCAGAGAATGAAGCCTTTTGGAATCGGAAAGCTTATCAAGGGTAATCCATTAGAGGTAGAGGGTCATATGTATCCAGTGCATATTCCACAAATAACGAGAGGGTTAATTGTTTTAGCGGGAAAGAAAAATTACTCGTAGCGGTAGCGTCCTCGCTCTCGTGACAGACTAGTACACATACGAGGGATGATGATGTCGTCTTGAGCTCGACTGGTCGCACACACACACACCCCAGTTTTGTTCCACTACTCCTTACTGATTGGTTCCCAAGCCGTGCGCGCTTTTCGGTTCAGATGCACGTGTGCACTTATGTAGTGATGGTACTTGTGCGTTGCAACAACAATAATATTCCTTGAAATCGACAATGGATCCGAATTATAATTTATAGTATCAGCAATAGATTATTTGCATTCTAAGATCCAGTGAGTGTGTCTGATATAAGTACACATAAGGATCTTTCCGCAGCCAGATTTCAAGGTTGAAGAATTCGCCTGTGGGTTGTTACAAATAGTATTCCTAGTTCTCTGACCTTAAAACTTCTTTTATTTCAACATTTACCTAGTCGGACTGGAAAGAAAGATTGTGTTGGGTTACCACTAAGGTAAGTCATTCAATACAACGAGAAAATCTAGTTTGTCTAGTTTGATATCGCTATTATAGTCAATAATGTCGATTCCTGTCACTATTAGTGTAACTCTCACCTCAAGGGATTTCAATCAAAAAAACGAAAAAGCAGGGGTATTGACTGCGCAAGACCGCTTGCAGAAAAAACGATGCTTTTGCCATATCGATGGGACCAGTGTTCTACAACCGTATTCAGGAGGGTGCATATGGGCCAAATCTATATCCCGTTAAAGAGTGGGGTGGCTGAGACGCCACATCCCATAATGGCATTCGCAATGTAGCTATAACATATTGTATACTGCGTAAAACGTCCCGAAAGACCCCAAAGAGAAAACGAATTGTTTAATTAACATAAATTTTTGGTGTCAACTACGACTGATTAGAAAGAAAAAGTAGACAAATTTGGGGACAGATGGAGGACAATCGTACTCAAGTTGCCGTGTCTCAAAAGGTGTTTATCATGCGTCCTGATACTGAGAGTCTGGATATCATAGTAGACAGTAAGTTCAGAGTGAACCCCTTGTGTTAAAAAATAGCATTAAAGAATTAAAGAATTAAAGACTCTGAAACTCATGGACTAATTTTCCTTACCATTGTCACAAATTATATCTTCATAGTTCTGAGCTCGCTGGTTCGTACAGTATCATGTTTATCAGATTTATAAATAAAGAGATATGTTACATTATTGCAATGCAGAAAAGATTAAAATTTTTAATTGCGAGAAAGCAACTGAAACAGAGTCCCACAGAGAATAAGGGAGGGGATCAAAGAGAGAGTTACTTCATTTGATTTCGGATTCAGATTGTAGAATATCAACTTAACCACACGTTCTAAAATTAAACTATCGTAAATCTTCTCCTGGTTTACTGCTCATATTCTTACTCACAATCTTCAGTGTTTAAATATGATTGTGACTTGTGACTCCAAATAATTTCCGCCGTCAATGGCTTAGAAATCAACTTAATATTACATGACTTTAAGCAGTTTAAGTGAGACCACAGGGCGGAATTCACATGCGCTGCTGATTGAAGAAGGCATATTATTCTGACGTAATAATATAGTATGATCCCTTTCCTAACAATTATCATTATGCGGAATTAATGTTAAGCAAGCTTTAGAAATAGGCGCAGATTGATTAAATGTATTCTGATCGTAGTGATTAAAGTGAATTTTCTAATAAATCAGAGACCAAGTGATCACTATCCACTTATATACATTCAGTAATGGGTAATGTCTAACCTCACAGATTAATTTCACTGTGATAAAATGATTATTTTTCCTCAGTGTAATTCAAATTTCATGCGCACCGGACTTAATGAACCTGGAATTTTATTTTCTCAATTATGCTAGAAGTTTTCTGGCAAAAGAGGGAAACAGGCATTGTTTATATTTATTTATTATTTAATATATCAACAAGCTTTATCTAATTAAGGAATGTAACTCTTACAACTTCTGCCCATCTGTTATTTTCTCACTCCAAGAAAATCACTAATTAAATAGCAGAGGACCGTGTTTTTCGACTCCAGCCGAGCAGTGGAGGGAAGAAATTACTTTTTGGACTCATGCGATGTCTTTCTGCTTAATATATTTGCAGAACATATCAAATGCTCCCTCTTGCATGCCTTTTGAGCTGTGAATATATTTTGTTTGTTGATAACAAGATTTGTGTTATGATCGTTTTGCTCCCCTTCATTTAGGTTTTCTCTACAACTCTACCTTTTTAGTATCCTTTATTGTTTAAAACTGTATACTCAGACCAGTTTGTGTAAGACGGAAGAGAACTAAATTAATCATAAAATCATATCGGGGTGATAAGGGTGAAATAGAGTGCATTGAAGTTAATAAAGGTGAGACCAGACTGACTTAATTGGATCTGAACAAACATCAAATCACCACATTCCTTCCTCATTGTGTCATTGAAGACCACCATCGCCATAAAGAAACTGAAATAAGAGAGACTGGTTGAAAAACTGCTCCTATCTTGGTCCAATTTGTAATTTTCCTATTTACTCAAATTTCAACAAATCACACTTTCTAATTAGCTACTCCTAAAGCAAAAATCATAGATTTCGAATATTCCTTGATGTCTATATGGAAAAAATATAATTTACCCTATTAACTGCCTGGTAATCTTAATGAGCAATTATGATACTTCATATTATTTTGAAATTCATTATTTGAAATAGTAATTGTAGGGAAATTCTGTTCTCCATATTTTTGTCACCAACAGAATGCAGCAAAGCTGCTCTGTGTAGTCAGAAATAGTTATTAAAACAAGATCAACCTTGAAATAGGGTACTCAAATAAAAATAACTTAATAGTAACATATGATAATATTTTTTAACATACACTTTCAGTATTTTAACTCACGCTCACCTTCAGCTCAGATTTGTTTAAACTTTGGATGGATGATGCACCCTTACAAGACTAAAATAATATTTTTTGACGTCTATTTGCTTATTTATTTTCAGTTTTCAATCTGAATATTTGTAAATTAAAATCAACTGGTGTTTTAGAAGATGTAGCCACCAAATACGAGGAAAATTTCACCTGTCACAGGGTAGTTTATTTATCTTGGAGGAGTTGTGTTATAATTTCTTTTATCTTTAGCCTGTATAATAAAAATGTTATTTAATATAATTATTGCTTGAATGCCCTTTTCAATAACGGCTGGGAGCCTTTACCGATAGCAGCTCCTTTTTATGGAAAATTAATGAACGCGCTTCAGTCGCCTTAGCTACTAATGATATTGGCTGAGGAACAAGAGGCTGAATTGCCAAAATCAAATGCATTCCAATAAAAAAGATCTGAAGTTGGGGGTTGCAAGGTTTGTACTATTTGAAAATAAAATAGCTTGTTGAAATCAGAAGGTAAGACAAAATATTTACTTAATTTAAATTAACAATAGACACAGATAATCAACAGAGAATCATATGGAATAGTGTGTTTTGTAATCAGTGGTAGGTGCATTACAATTACTAAAATTGGATTTTGTCCTTAGTAAATTCTACTACACTCTGATATGTTTAGAATGTCTTCACTACTCTAAAATATCCGCACATGGCTGTTAGAAGATACATTTGAAACAAAATTGAATGACCGGCCATTTAAGAAGCTCTGAATATCGTGAACATCAACTTACTCAGAAACTCAAGACTCAAATCTTAACAAATTAACTTTGGAACGTTCGGATATTATCCGTGTTGAGGTGAAAATATGAGGGTGAAAAATACTACATATTTTCCTTGGAGAAATTAATATTGTTTTTTATTTTCTTTCCATTACTAGTGCAATATTTACTAATCCTTAAATTGTTTATTTTAACTAATATGAATTACACTATACTGTACACAGTTCGAGTTAAACAGTATTAATTTTTCTCTTTAACACCAGGACCTTGTGTTTTTCCTTCTGTTCTGTCTGACATTGGGTTTGAAGATCGTAAAAATTCGTTATGTGCAAATTAGGACAAACAGAAACGTATAGTGTCAGGTCAGAATATGACACTCTCCACCTAATGAAATGCAATGTCAGATGTGATTTGAAAAACTCTACAACGCTTTGTCATAAAGTGAAAAGCTTTAAATTTTCAATTTCTCTTGTATCCGTGTCAGAAATGACACTATAAGTGACTATAATCTAAATTATGCAATTAAATTTGCGCAAGCACTATCGATAGAACCCGATATGTCAACACTTATACACATTACTTGCTAATACATAGAGGAGGTAGAATTCTGGGTCACTAGTAATCGAATCGTTTGTCTGGGTGTATTGACAGGAACACGCTTTTCAAATATTTGGTAAGCATAAATTGTGGTGAGTAAAGGGAATAGTGACTTACAAGTATAGGCAAAGATAAGAGCTCGAAAGAAAAGGGTTTTATAAGCACCTCTTAGTAAATGCGGAGGTATTAATAAGCTATTCAAGGCAAAGACCAATGGTTAAATGTGTTCGTGTGCTTACATGCATGTTTGATTAGTCGTTATGCATACCAAATTTTACTGAAAGATATCTGTTATTTGGTCAAAAATAGTATTATCCATAGAAAAGCAAAAGAAATGTTTTACAACGGTTCAAATAACCGATAAGAGATAGGAGATTACAAAGATTTTTAATGAAAAATCAGTTTATCAAAAAGTCTTACTTCGTGTGGTTTTTAACTTAACAGAGCTCAATAAACTGTACCCACTAAAGCTCAACTATAATGATATGCAAAATAACATTTTATTTTCTAATTAAATCGTTATTACCTAGTTGGGTGAAGATATTTGCTAGATCTAAGTTTAGAGAGAGGAAGAGCTTATTAACAAACTTACATCTCGTCACGAAATCCCTTAAAGATCACTTATTATTCTCACGTGGTGAGATCAAAATATTGCCCAAGTCTATACCGCCATGACTGTGAAAACACTAGGGAAAAATTAAACCTTTACTGGATCATAATTTTCCCCCTTTTAACTTGTTTTACACATTGTTCTTTACGTTTCATCTAGATGCCAACGGTACTCTGAAAGTATTTAAACTGCCTTTTCCAACTCTGAACTTATAAATCCACCGTTGTTACCTGTGGCCTCCGATCTATTGATGTCAAACCACATACAAAACTTCCAATAAGACATGATGACTTAAGTATTACTGATTTATCCTTATTGCCAAGTGCGCTACTTTCCCTATCTAATCAGTTTTAACTGACTTAATTTAGTAGAATGTTATCCTGTAAAACGAGTTCTATGTGAAGTCGTTAAGAATATCCAGTGATAAATATTTCCAAGCTTTATATTGCTGGATCAGATTCGCTGTATTAAGTAGGTAGACGAATTCCTCCACCCTCTCGATCTGACAGATTACCTAACTCAGTATTTATCAATAGCCAAGTAACTCCTCCACTTCGTGTATAGGCAGCTGAGGGAGGTTGGGATACGAATCATGTGATTTGTAAACAGCTTATTTCCTGCTCTGGAAATTGTGATAGCCATTTCATATATTTTTTTAAGGTTTATATAAAACTACACAAAAGTCTCAATGTACTTAATAATTAATGTGTTTAATTACCTTTGTTTGGTATTCACTTGGTATATTATACAATTAATATCGGATCAACTACTTGCATTATTCATTACATATTCCTTTTGGTGGATGATAAGAAACCAGGGTGTCCGATTTTTCCTTAGCTATTCTTCAGGCTGTAAATTCTATCTTCTATCGATTTTCATCACAAAAATTGGATAGAGGATATGACAGTTGTAGTACCTATTAAGACGAGGACCAGGAATCACGTGAGGGGGGAGAGGGTTGTTTGCGTCTGCGGATATGCGAGTAGCAGATGGCGGAATATATGTCCAATTACAAAGGGTTTTATATAATATGATGAATCAGAGGGGAAGTAGAAATAAGGAAGAGCGACCAGGTGTTTTTCCGGTCAGGTGCTCGAAGATGTTCATAAGTCATTTAGTTTCCAATCGGATACTCACAGACATTTACAGTTCCTTGGGCTTCCAGTTGGGTCCTCACGGATTATTTTAAGTTCACTGATCTCAGAGCAAATGTTCATCTAGGTGAAAATCAATTAATTTTGACCAATGCAGTTCCATCGATATCTACATGGGGAAAATTGATTCATGTATGCAAACATTTTGTATTTGGGTCAAATATGGTAACAGCAGAGGACTTTTACGGTATTTTAGGAGAAAATATCCACGGCAGAATGGCGCACGAAAGTTGGTGATGGAACAGAAAAAGTTAATAATAATAAGATGGTTCAGATTTAGGCATACTTTTATTCTATATTTGCCAATAATATGCTTTTCTTGAATTGATTTTACTATTATTTTCAATGCCAAACAAATGGGAAAAAATCAAGAGGAAAAGCAAAATGGTCCAATTAACGACTAGAAGTGTCAAAGTAAAGTATAAAAACATTGAAAAATGAAATAAGAGAAGCGTTTATAACTTTTTACTTTATGGATATAGTTAAATGGATCATGTCCTAATGTTCCCCTTTTGAAATTTTATCTGTCCATATTTGTCGAAAATTTGACAGATATTTGAAATTTATTTTTAAATTGCCTTTTGACTAGTCTAATCACTCAAAGAATTTTTATATTTAAACGAAAATACACCTCAACTACCCTTCTGCACAGTTGATTTGCCCTTATGCCAGATTTCGTAGCAAATCTGGCCACTAATTTAATAAGTTTTTGTAAAATCGATGTATCTGTTCAAAACTCTACATGCTTCAAGTCAAAAACTAACGATCTTCCTGGATGTATAACAAGGTCCTTCATCTGTTAAAGATGCCCCTGAGCGTTATAAAACGGAAATAAAATGAGTGTACTTTTGTGAGCGGGCAATTATTCTTGCAAAGAAAGATGAAAGACATGAAGAAGCTGCATTCAAAATGCAATCAGTTAGATTATAAATATTTTTTCGGCCTTTAATTCAGACGAACGCAACTGTATCAACGACATATAAAAATCTCCGATTATAAAAACTTCAACGAAACTAAAGGAGTATCTAAAAATATGCGCAAAGTTGAAGGAACAAATTAAAAGCCGTTACGTACAAATCAGAGGAGACTGGAATATTCACATGCAGTGATTAATGCTGATGGTAAAAGAATGAGAATTTCTCAATCAAAGTCGTTCTATGAACATCTTCTCTATTCAAAATAAAATAATTTCTTCTATTTCGTGCTTAAAAATTTTCATGTTACATCACCAATTATGAAAGTAATGCTAACGGAGATAAAAATAAAGTACTCTAACATAGTTGGAGAATTAAAAAGTGGAAAATACACAAGACCAAGTTCTTGTAAGTTTTAAGAAATAATAGGGCGGTTATCTGCCATCAGTCAGAATTTCATTGCCAAAATGAAATCAATACGAAGTTAATATTATGAAAATTTTAAGATATTTATCGAATTTCAAAGACTGCTGACTGGAAAAGTGAAAAATGACATCCCGTGTTTTAAAGACTCGGCTGAGAAATAAATAACGAAAAAACCACATTCTTTATACTTTTCTCTAAATGAAGTCTCTATTAACTATGCATTACCTCGTACAAAGTATACTAGCTTTTTAAATTAACAGGTGTTTACCGTTTCCTGCAATGATAAGTGGCCCTGAACCTACTATTCCATTTTTTCTAGGCCATTTATTCATTATAATCTAAATAGAATTGGTCAGATCAAATTAAATTCACCACTTATACCGAAGGGGATATTAAATGGTCAATAAATCTTTGCATATCTTGAAGTATATTTCGATTGATTATTAAAAAAATCTTTTTTTCCAGTTGGGAATGCAGCTGATACACATCTATCTTTCTTTGAATTCAAAATGCCTAGTTTGTAATCTTTCCAACCATTTTCGCAAAACCATAAGAAAATAACTTAGCTTATAATCGACTATTTTATTGGCTTTTGCATTTACAAGGTCGAGCAAATATTATGCAGACTGGGTAACACCCATTTCCCTAAGTCGCGGTCCTGACAGACTTACATCCAAAATAGGCATGCACGGACTTCTCTTTTAGGAACTGAGTAACAAATCAGAACCTGTTTAGGAATGTATTTTTCAACGCTCCACACAGGT
Organism: Hymenolepis diminuta; assembly: GCA_900708905.1. Taxonomy (NCBI): domain Eukaryota; kingdom Metazoa; phylum Platyhelminthes; class Cestoda; order Cyclophyllidea; family Hymenolepididae; genus Hymenolepis; species Hymenolepis diminuta. The sequence goes on along the minus strand of CAADRB010000046.1, from coordinate 1,009,275 downwards.
TGAGGAGTAACAGTGTATTTATATATATCAAGATATATTTTTAAGAATAGTGGATGGTAGATATTCAGATAAGAGAATGTTTCTAATTAATCATCATCGGACCATAATAGATAAAAGGATTAATTTATATTGCGAAGTTCATCCTATATTGCCAGCCCCAACTGCCCGCTTTGATACCAAAAAATTGAAATGCCATGATCAAACACAGAATTAAATCAACCGGCTTACAAACTCTGAATATAGTATGTAAAATCTCGTTATGACCCAATGAATCAGATCATGAAATTTGGATATCAAGACATTACAGAAGGCTTATTGCTTTCAGGAATCTAAGCACTCGACACACTGACTGTCATAACTACTTCTTCTTTACCCTTTCATCGTTTTTTGTCCTTTTAACCTCCTCATTCACATATTTTCCCATCACTGAAATTTTTAATATTTTCTGCACTGTCATGGCATAGTATTATATTCTATACATTTTATTCACTATTTATTATAATTTTTATTATTAAACATAAAATTTTCAACGACAGCTTAATTTTTACTTATCTGCGGTATTCAACCAAAATTTTTCGGCTTGTAGACAAACTAGAACAGGTCTGACTAATGAATGATTAAGAAATTTACAATAAATCCGATTCTTTATTATTGAAAGCTATTTATATGCTCATGAAAAAGTTCCGATCAAACTGAACGACCTCAACTATTCAAAATTTTGATGATTTCATAGAAAAAGAAGTTCCAAATCCAACTAGCTGCGCATAAATCTTTCCTCTTATGGCCGAAATCCAAAAAGTTCACTTCTCCTTTCCCGTTCGTGAGAGCTATGTTAAAATTCACTCATCTTTCCACCTGGTCCATTCCTTTTGTCAAGTTTATTGGATAAAATATTTTTGGTCTTATAAATATACATAATCCATGACTTTCTGCAGTTTAGTAAGTCCCATATCCACCACCTACTAATCGCTACAAAAGAAAGAATTTTAAATCTCCTTGTTCTTGAGCCTATTCACTACGAAAATAGTAATTACTATAAATATAATTTATAGAAATGAACTTTTTCTCTTAATTTATTCTCACGGTAGCTCTCGTCAATTTTTTATTTGCATATTTTAGTATAAATTTTTCAAAGAACAAATTTTTATTCTTAAAGAATTGTGGTTACAATTGCTTGTTAACTCGACTGTTTATGAGCATTCATCGTCCCTATTTGATTTAATATGCGAGGAGTGTAATAAAACCCACTAATACACTATCTGCCTCATTCATTGCAATAAGAGAAAGTAATTTGCAGAATGAAATTAGTATGAATAAATAGAATGATCCTTTATGTTCCATACGCTAACAAAAGTGCTCATCTTTCCCTTTTTCTTAGATATTTCTCCTGCATTCTTTGTCTTTTCATGAAGTATTGGAATAAAATGAATTTAGGTGACCATTTACTCCTATTATAACTGTTTCGGGAAACATTCAAGATGACTGCCTTTTGCTCATTATTACTTGACACATCTTCCCTGTTTGCAGCGGTTTATTCCTCTCCGCTTAATTTTGCAAGACGGCACGTCATTATTGAAAGACGCCAGGTAGAAGACTGTTTTATTTCCATTATAAATAAAGTTAAAAAATTACACCTACACACCTCAGTCACCATAAATTTATATTTTCTCACCTTTCTATCTATGCAAGGGAAATTGATTGATTCCTTCTAACTGTGGCCCTAGTCCCATAACCTTCTAAGCTTCATATTTGTCTCACTATATTTTGTCTTTTCCTTAATCCTCAAAAATTACAGGATGTAATTTGATCAAGGATAGCTGAGACAACAGACATTATTGTGTTAATGTTAATCTATTTATAATATACGAGAATTTTTGGAGTAAATTTTCATCTTCAAACATAATTTTGAGGTGTTAATTTTCTCTCTTATACTAGGGTATAAATCTTTCTTATAAGAAAAAAAGATTCTAAAATTCTTTGTGCAGTAGATACCACTTTGCGCTAATTATTATAAAGAGAATAAACGAAAGTGCAAATACGCCTGACATTCAAAGTAAGAGCCAAAGCGGCCATTAGACTAAAGTATTTGGACCCTCTAATTAAATGAAGCAATTTATAAATATCACTAAATAACCCTTTTTAAGTATTATCAGCATAGCAACTATCTGAATGCAAACAGTAGTGTCAACGAGAAAACATAGCTGTGTAAAATTATTAAACTTATATTCCTGATAGTTATTTTGTGATTATATATATATATTAACCATTATTACTGAAAACAAGGCTTATCCCGACAAATTATTTATGTGAACTAATGTGAATTATGTAATACTATATATAGTTTGGATTGAATTGTAATAAGCTTTCGCTAAAACATTGAGAACTTATGTTTTCCCCCTTCCTGACTAGGATATCAGTGTCTAAATGGTAAAGTTGGCGACAAAAGGTTAAAAAGAACCAAATATCTGGATGTTCATGAAAATGTCATTAAATATTGATAAATTTAAACATATCCTGAAGAAGAATAAATTTTTCTGGAGAAGCAGTAGGAACTTCACGAATTACTGCTGAAGAAACAGAAGGAAAATCTTAGGATGTTGTATAAAAGGTTTTCTAAGTTTATTAAATGAGGAGCGAAACGCCGGGTATTTCCTTACCCAAACTATCAGCAGATTCTCTGGTTCTACAGGTCAGTGAATTTCACTAGAATACCTTTTACTGGCCAGTTTGACAGGTGTGAGAGCACTTTCCGAAACAAGCTCGCCGGCATCCAGGAAAATGTAAAATCTAGATTATTGCTACATTGTTCAAATGTGTCATCCACCCAAGAACAATTTCGGACCTGAATATTTGATGAAAAGTCTACTAAACTTCAAAGGTGCTTTACCTGCCCTTCTCTCACCAAAGGACATGAAAAAGTCTGGATGACCTATGCTAGCCGTCTCGATAGTGTTTTTAAACCCTGCGGTTTTCTGTCATTTCGAAGGATCACCTCAAATGTCTACTATTTTTGGGTGGTCTTCGAGAACCTCGTCAAACTAATGTTTATTGTCGAATCTTTAGAGTACTTAAAGTTAGTGAAAAATTTTGTTAGAGAATACTGTTAAAGAATCCATAAAGTTGGAAATCAAGTGTGACAGCTGCATGAATCAGCAGAAGTCCGGTGGGCACAATTATACTGATCGAAATTCTAGTGAAACTCTGTCGTATTATGTTTTCACCCTCCCTGAAACTCAAACTCAATACTGGCTTTATTATGATTTGCACTTTAACAGACTTTGTCCGCACAAAACTCGTATTTGCAAAATGTGTGACAAAAGAGGGCATTAGGAAACAACGTGCCTAAAAATACCAAAATTAAGAAAAAAGAGCGCTACTCAGAAGGTCGAACCAACGAGCAGTCATTTAACAGAACCATTAGCCGCTTCGAAGAAGGATATGAAGAGGGACGAAAATCAGCAGAAGAATCCCCACAAACGTGTTGCTAAATCTAGCAGAAAGAATGGGAGAAAAAGGAAGCAGCGTCTTGAACTAGCTCCTAAAAAGTCATTCAATCACGACCAGTATCGAAGGTGAATGCTGTCAGGAAAACAAAGACTGAGATTTTCGTTCAAAACTAAAGGCACCCGAACCAAGAGAAAGGAAGGGAATAGGTCCTTCAAAAAAGGATAGGGAGCAATGGCAGAGAAGTTGAAAACTATGCTAGGGAACTTCTGAATTTCTGCTCATCCTAAACTTGATTGAAAATCTCCAATTTGTTTACGGATGGTAAGAATTAGACTGTATGCATAAATCATCACCTGATTACTCTCGCCAGAATGGAAAGATGATTCAACCAGAGAACTTCAATCGAAATCGAAGACAACTTTACCCGAGAAATGCGTGAAAGGAGAAGTGTCAAAAAGAAAATATAATTATGGAAAATAATAGAGTATTTATGCTTGACAAAATAAGTATTTTTTTATATTTTCTCCCTATTTTTATTAAAATACTTACTAATCCTTAGATTATTTATGTGAACTAATATGAATTACACCATACTGTGCTTTGGTGTAATTGAACTGTAATAAGCCTTCTCCGTATCAGTGAGAACTTGTGTCTTTCCATCATCTTGTTATGATATCGGCTTGACGATCGTAAAAAGTAGGCAAAACCGTTTTTATTAAAAACACTTTTTCCTGCAACCTTGTCCACTGCGCAGCTCATTTTAAGAATATTAACATTTTTAACTGCTTCTTCTCTCTTTTCATCCTATTTCAGTACCGCTATAATCAGAACTGAATTTGGTAAACAATTGGACATTACCATGAATTATAATGTCAAAAATTAATGGACATTGTTCTAGTTCATGCAAAATCGCTCCATCCATTAGGTAGACTACAGAAGAGTTTATTGAAAGTAGACCTAAAAACACTCAAAATTAAAGTACATTTTCTTGAAAAGCGAATTTAGACAAGCAGTTTCTCTAAAGTAAAAGAAATGCACTTTCATTGAGTTAGACCAAGTGCTTACCATCGATACGGTTTAGTTTGTCTTAGCCAGTCATATGGGAGATGCATGTTGCCCTTACGCATTCACAAATCTAGTAGATTTATTCCGACTTGAAATATAGACTCGATGAGTAGGAAGGAGCTACTCTCTCAAGCAGTTAAGGATTATTTCTTCTTTTCTTAGTACTTCAATTTAAAATATTTCTGCTGATTTATCTGTTCGCCTTCTACGTTTAATCCATGCTTATATTTTGCATTTTTTAACAGTGTATGCATCCTAAAGTAGTATCTGGCGCTAGTAACTTTACCATAAAAAATTTTCTTTAATGGAATTTGTATAATTTTAATTTTCGCGTTGCGGTAAAAATCAATCTAAAACACTTGTGTTTGATATAAAATTTAATTAACTACGTGTTGCAGTTTATTTAAATTTTAATGCGAAAGTCCTATTTTAGGGTCACTAATTGCGCTCTCCGCTCTAGTTCTTTTGGGCAGATAAAACTGCTTTATATTTTATTCATTCAAATTTTTACTTATAATCTTTCTAACTGTAAATCTGTTTGGCGCAGTTCTCCATCAGAAGAAGTGACGATGGAGGAGTTCTGAGCTGAATACTTATGCAGAGAAGACCTTAGCATTGATACTTCTCCCATCATATATTTGACAGTCTCTCAAGTTAATAAGAATTTTGTAACCAATATTAAACTGAGGACATAGAGTGCGTCCTGGAAACTCCCCTCTGTTTATAAGTTATAACTAATCGAAACCTACCTCTCAGGACGCAGACTTTTTGAAAAATAATTGAATAGGCGTAGTATATTACCCTTAAACAAAATGGGGATGGGAATTTAGTGGAATGGGGTGGCTGCATATGTAACCACCCTGGTTTTATTGTTAGTGGCTCAACGCTAGGGTGCATCCTATGTGTAATAGGAAGCTCTAATATTGTTACACGACAGCATCGAAATTAGTGAAACAATCAACGTTAAGGTCTGAAATGCAAGAGAATGATAACTGAAAAAAAGCGATAATCAGCGTACAAGGAAAGAATTGGTGATAGACAGGGCAGATTGAAGTTTACTTCATAAGTAAAAGAGACTTGAATCAATCGACATACAACCCTGACTTTACCACAAGGTTACTATAAATCGGAAGCCTGATCATCATTTGTTGGCCGCCAGACATTTGCAACTTTTAATGCTTTTAAAATAATGATTAAATCGTTTGAAGAAAACATTGTAAACCGGTTTTCATAGGAGTATAGTCTTTAAAGTGTAATAGTAGAGGAATTATATTCTTTATAAACTCTAAGCAAAATTTTTTTTTTATCGTTAATTCCCACTGTTATAGCGAAAACTTATTACAATTAATTCGGATTATGTACAGTATAACATAGCCTGTATTAGTTCACATAAATAATTTGAGGGTTAGCAGATAATTCAGTAATGATGTTAAATAAATATTAATTTTTTCAAGAAAAAATATTTCATACAACTATACGCAAATTCAGAGAAATTTATTAAACTACATTCAATTGTTCGATAGATCAATTTAAGATATCATTTAAAGGGCATTTTTATATGACCTACTAACAGACTTTTTTATGGGAACAGTAGTTATCAATTTATTTATTAATTCTTATGTAAATTTAATTTCGTTCAACATTATCAATGAACGTTATGTTCACAAAAAATGCCTTAATCGCTTCAGTTACCGAATATCAAATTTAATTAAAGTTAAATCTAATTATTGATGTATCTTCAAAAATGCTCCTTTCATAGAGGTATGTACGAAATTTTCGAAGTTATTCCATGGCGCAAGATACGTAAAATAGTACTAAATACGGTTAGTAAGGCAATCATAAGATGGCGGTTAAATTGTGCTAGATATCACCTATGTAACCTCTCATCTTTCTAAGTTTTACCAGAAGACACCAATTTGTTCAAAAAGACTAAAAGTTGAGCTGGACCACGGGTATATTTTATAACCATAAAGAAATGCCAGAATTAAAGAGGAAGGATTATGAAGGAGAACTGAGGATTGGACATCAGATATCTCTGTGAGTGCATAACTACTTTGTTTCGAGTGGTCAAAATGGAAACATTTTCATTTTATTTACGTCATCAATTTATCTTGTCAAATTTATTGTTAAGAATACAGGAGTGGTGCTATCGCCAAATATTTTAAACTTTGGTGCAATTTGGTTGTGCATTTCTAGCAATTTCGAACAAATTAAATCTTTAAATGCACACTTAAGAAGCCGCAAATGAATGCTAATCTTCTCAGATAGAGGCTGACATCCTAAAAGCATGCAGATTACTCATGAAGAAAAGTCTTACGAATAGGGGCATCATTAACATATAAAAATTATATTTCAATTTCCTCTCCCTTCATAAAATGTAGCACTCAAAACTAGACATCTACCGATTCAAATCATATCGGGGATGTGAGTATTAGCTAATATTTTTTCTTTTACTTAAATAACCCTTGCTGTGCTATGAGAAGATCCAGAAATGAGGATGCAACAGATGTCATTAATGTTTCATGTACCCTCTTTCTGTGCTAGTGTTTGTCACCGAAATAGTCCATTAATAGAATAAAAGGAAAGCGGAATAGATATTTTTATTATATTGAAATAAAGCACGCATCAAACGTACCACGCAATCTGTTTGAAATATTCACTGTGAATTTAAGATTACTCAACTCTAATGAGTTCAGCTGTGTTGAACTTGTTGAAACTCTTGCCTTATACTTGAATCTTGGATATTAGAATAAAATATCTGAAGTAGTCTGATAACGTACTGGAAATCGCGCTTAAAGATTCAGAGGATCTCAGATATCACATTTTAGTTTGTTTTACTAATTGCAATCTTTTAGATAAGCAAATAAGGCACACTTAGTGACAGGAGAAAAGAAAGTTATACTCAGTAAGGATTAGAGGCACTTAGATAGCCTCTTTATGCCCAAAGCAAACGGACTAATAATGCGTATTAATACTTTTGATTTTGTCTCCAGATCATATTTAATTAGTTGCATCATGTCGACTTTACTCGAGCAAGTGATCATACCGATCATCGCTTGTAAACTGATTAATGTCTAAATCATGTCGTATGAATTTAGATAATTTAATTAACCGAACCCTTGCAAGCGCTTAACCGTACACATTTATTGACTTCTTATCAGACTAACAACAGATGGCAGATTTTTAACTCCGAGTGTCGTAATTTGGCTTGTTTACCACATCCTAATTTTATGCTCTCTGTTCAAACGCTTTGCTCTGTTCTCTGTCTCTCAAATATAAATCCCAAGCATGTTAGATGTAGGCTCGTAACCTTGCTGGACCAAAACGAAGCATTTGCATGCCCGCAGAGTAGACCAATGGGGAAGTCAAGCTGGGAGTTCAGTTCGGCCGCTGACTAGATTAGTCAACGGTCACTGTCACCCGTGGCGGAGCTTGACAGACATGATGCAAATAACCGTTTGCTCTTCCCATTCGTAATCTTAATGCCTTTTGGTTCCTATTCCTATCCTTCGCACATCTTATTAACTTCATGCTCTTTCATTATTTCCTTGTCCTTATTACATAATGTGCCTTGATAAAGGTGCCTATTTCGACCACGCCACCTGCATAATTTGCATCCCTCTTCGTGCCTTCTTTGATAGGACGCTGGCAATCACAGATCAAGACTTTGGAGTCAACCCTTTATATCAGAATTAGTAATTCAAGTCCTACGGTGGTCTTACAATGGTCTGTCAGTCTTATCAATTCTAATATGCCGGACAAGCTACTCCTGTTGTCTTGACAGTCAGTTTGAATCAAAATCTCCACAATTCTCAATGACGCGAAGAGACTTCTATTACAGTGAATAGTCTTGGAGAAATTGGCTGATTGCTCTGATCCGACGACGCTACAATCTGAGCCAAATGCAGCCGAGCCGTACCTTTTATGCACAAAGATAGCAGTATTAGAAACTATAATTTCAGCATTATAATAATTTCTCCCTGATTTTTACCAGAGAAGAACTGTGCACCTGTGGTCTAGATTCAAGTCTTGCATCTTTTCAGTAAGGGAAACTATGATGAAAATTATTCGTACTGTATTTCTAAGTCATCTGTAAATCTGATTATTCCCCATTCAATCCGAGTGCGAGAAAGATGGCAAGGAGCCTAGCGTTAGTTTTATCTACTGTTGAAAAATATCTACATTCAAAATAAATCATTCAAATTTTTCATCAGATACGACGGTCAGGCTAGTTTAAATACATAAAGCCTTTTTTTCAAGTGCATTGAAAATTATAATAATTTTGATGTTCCCCTCTCATCTTTAGTGTTATTACATATTTCCCTTAAATTTCTCTGGAATGCGAAAAGAAATATAATGGGAATATCTTTAATATTATTAATATTATAATATAATATCATCTGAAAGTCCTACTTGTTTATTAAAAAACCGACAGTCATTGAGTTCTTTAGCAACTTCAGAATTCTGACAACTATCTCTTATTTGCTTTTTATGATAATGTCAGTCTGTCAGTTAGAGAAGAACTAAAAATTGGCCTATTGGCGCCTCAACCATTCAGTCGTTTCGTGACAGAGTAGAATTATGATGCCTATCCATAACACTGAGAATAAAATGGAAAGAATTCTAGTAATGACATTCATAAAAGAAGAACTGTGTTAAAGCGCTCATAAATTTAGATCGTTGGTGTGCAAAAGAATTCAGTTGAGTTGCTTTGATTTTTAACCTACAAATTCAATTAAGTATTAACTGTAAAGGGAAAACTCCCTTCCGCCAGTGAATTCTCATAGTTTGTGAAATTTGTCCCGTATAACCTACAACTGCTAGCCCAGGTGTCCGTCTCGCTTCTAGTGATTTGCCTAGACCCACGATTGCGAAAACAAAGACGAGAATGGGATCAGTGAATAGGGATTCTGCCTATCTGGCTCATTATTTAAAAAGAAAAGTATGCTAAACAGAAAGCAAAAGTGGACAAAATGTCAGTGACCGATTGAGAACAAATGAACTCGAAGATATCCCTAGTACAAATGTCGACGACAGCCAGTATTTTGGCACCGGTCTTGAGCGCAGCCTACCTTTCTTAATGTTGATTAATTGGATGCAGATAAAGATTATTCGTATGCCTCCCTGTGTCTTATCATTTATACGTTCTCAATTTCTTAAATGGATTTAAAATATATGACTACAAACGTAGACTGCTAAAAGCCACATCACTGAATATTGTTCGCAAATCCTTTTCAGACTCTCCTCATATACAAAATACCTGAAAAGTGCCAATCAGAGCCACTTCACTTATTTTCTAAGATTTAAGTTCCCTCGAATCCCCAAAGACCTGAGAAAAATTTAGTATTACACGTAGATTTACAATTTAATAGAATACAGCCACCCCAATGAAAGTATATATAAAGAGAAATAGGGTATTTTGTTTTTAAAATTTTGATAAACGCATGATATAGAGAAAGATTTGAAAAATTGAGAAGAGATTAGTAAAAAATGCATTTTATTGCATCGTTGTACAAATGACACATTTCATATATGAGAATGCACTCATTGAAGTCTAGCTACCCCTAAAAACTCATATTGTCGCCTCTGTCCTAACCGTCATACAATCGTTTTTATTATCGTTCATCGAATTAACAAAGGACGCCAAACAAAAAAATTCAACTGAGCATGAATAATAGATCGGCGTGGTGGGCTCTAGCTTAGAGAGGGATAAACGAGACAACTAGGTAGGCTTTTGCCCCTGACATGCCTACATACACAGATACCACAAAATGGAGAGTAGTCATAGACAGTAGTAGAAAATATTGTTAGATGAAAACAGAACGAAGGGAACAGTCTCGCAATCAGTAAATCGAAAATTAATTTTTAAGGAGAGCAAAACTCTATGATTTAATATTGGGAAACAGAGGAAAATTAACTACCCTTTGAGGCAAATGTATGCGTATGCATAACGGATTCAACGTTTAAGATGCCAAACTCGGATATTTATGCACCTTCAGCAAATAAACATCCCATATGATATCTTTAAAAAACTAGAATGGTTAGGCGAATTGTTATATCCATTTCTCATCTTAAAGCTAAGTCAATGCTAGTTTAAGTAAATAAAA
>CAADRB010000046.1:947828-998258 GCA_900708905.1 Hymenolepis diminuta | reverse complement strand
TAGGATGAAGCAGTCCGACTCTCGCAAGATATTCTGTGACTATATAATCCTCTGATTATTACATTTGTCTTAACGTCTGAAATATACATTACATTTTTGCCCATTTGCCCGGAGAAGAGGAAAATTCATGGAATTGGTGTTATCAATTATACCACATACGAAGATGCTCGTCTGGCTTGTTTTTGTATTACCACAAAAAATATGCACGCCAAATAAATAATTTAAGTGTAAATTATTGTAAATTTAATAATTCTCAATATTAAATTATCATTATCGGTTGATATGTGATTCGTTTTGTAGTTAATATCTACAAATTGCATAAACTCTTATCGAGGTGATTAAAAGTGGACTTCTAATGAAATAGTCTAAATTTTAAATGTTCAGGCTTAGTTAATGGCACAATATAAATTGTGGAAATAATTTTTTCCAAATTCAAATTTGGTGATGAATCATTACAGAAGTATATATTCAAATTGACACATAGTTCGTGTCAACACCTGCCAAAACTAACTCAAAGCCACATGCGATTGCTGTTTCTTCAATGTAAAGTGATTTGAGAGTTTGCTGTTTATATTTTCAGGTGGCAAAGTTTTCTATATTCAATTAAATAAATCAATAAGGTAATCACATTAAGTTATTGGTCAAATTTCCTACCATTATCATTTTTATTCATCTTTTCTTTGTACTGTTAATTTATACCAAGTTTATCGATAAATTTATTATTTATACTCTTTTTCAATATTAAAAAAAACATAATTTAATTGATCTGACTATTATTAGCACATCATTACTTCGTTTGAGTTATTATCCATATATCTTGGTTAATTAAAATTAACTCTGTATGCTCATTATTCTGATTGTGTACTAGCCAGAATATTTTGTAAAAGCTTGAGCATTGCTAAGTTAAAAATGTACCTATCTCAACCCGCTGTGCTAATATATCCTACCTGCTTAATGTAATGGAGGAGCTTTCGAATTTCTCAATCTTGGCAGAAAAAAGTGACTGAAGGGACAAGTCCGACTTCCGCTACTACATTAGCCGGTCAATAATCTCTGTAATCTAGGTGATAAATCATGAAACTGGAATTTCGGAATGCAAAATACTCGTTAACTAATACTGCAAAAAAATGAAAGGAAGTAATATCCTACTCTTTCATTCAAATCCTTTACCAATAATTGGCCTTACTATTACCTGATTTCAGCTGTTTCCCAATAATAACAAAGAGGACTTTTTGTCTTATTAAGAATTCTAAAATAAAATGAAATAGTACCTTGACATATCTTATCGATTAATGGGATGTTTTGTTTATTTACGAATTACATGTACTTGTATATAAGAGGAATGGCAACGTTTCTAAAACCGTGAACTGCAAATACTTCAGTTTAGATAAAGTAAACTGCTGCAAGTGTTGCTTAAGTCAGTATTATTCCCCTTCCTTCTCCGTCCCTTCTTCCACGTCTTTCACCATCATCCCCTTGTGGCCTTACGCATTTCCGACTTGCGGCAGGGTTTTTCTGGCTCCTGTACTTTGTGACTAAGCTCCGGTAAATTGTAGAGTACCTCGTCGCAGCTGCTATCATTTTGGAAACGTTTAGAACGCACCTTGGAGTATGGACCGGGATTGGGGATTAGTCCTATTTTGGCACTAAATTACGGCAATAATTATTAGCACATTGGAATAAAGGGCTGGCTTTAAATGCCATTTGCAGTTCGGTACTTTGATAGTTGCTTCTTAGGATTGTAAGTGAAAGTTGAGGGATAACAAATGTTAAAAATTTTCGATGCAAATTCAAATTCTTCCCAGTAAATGTGCTTGAAAGCCGTCACATTGCATTAGGCTGTCTCTAATTCCCTACTGCTACTATGTTTTCGGGCCCTTCTAATTTACGCAATTCTGTATTGACCATAAGGAATTTTAGTATTTTAGCTGTATTTAGTGTATATTATATTCCGATCTTTAGAGATACAGAGCTTCAGGTGTAAATTAGCGAAATGTTTTCTCCAAATAACCAAGATAGTACAATAATACCAGCATACATGATCTCGACACAGCAGTGACCAGAAAATTTCTTTAACACTTTGGACCCATCTCGAAATTTCCAGATACAGACAATCTTAAATAATAAATGTGTTAGTATGGTTAAAAAGATGACAGCTACGTCTGGAGACATCAAAATCTTAGGAGATTAAATGGAGACTTTTGTGGCCCGATATCTGGGCCCTTAATGCCTGACCATATGGTAAATGCATTTGAGATAGAGCGTATTGGGTGTGATTAATTTCCTCCGTCGTTAAGTATGTATTTTTTTATTTATCTAAATAGCTGTGATTGAAGCAATATAATAAAATATAATTAAAAAACACATGTTTTATTTGGGATCCTCTTGATCTTTTTTACGAAGTCCTATTACGTTGCAAGTGGGATGGTAGAACTGTGGATTTTAACACGTCTAAAATCTTGAATATTAAATTTTTTCCTTGTCTGTGAGCTCGTAGCTTACAAATGGTTTGCACACTAATACACTGTCAATAAAATTGCGTAATTTTTCAGCTAGAGGTATTTCTCAATTAAATGTATTAACAAAATTGATATACTCCAAGACTATTGTTTAAATGACTTTGGTTTCACATATTTAATCTGTTTATCGTATCAAATATGTGATCGAAACGAAATGGTGTATAGCTCTTCAAATATGGTCGCTAAATTTTGGAGTTTGATTACATGTCAATTTCATCCTTACAAGATCGTAGTTTAAGCTAACAGAGTTCACAAGCTCACAAAGAGTAGTTGGTACCGGTAGAATATATCGATGATTTTTATGTCTTCACCAATAAAAATGGACAAAAGTAATGCTTCCTATTGGGCAAAAAGTATTTCGAAAAAATTCTTCATTTTAACACTTAATCGCTATTCATCCTATGAAGGATGCGGGCTTAATTTCATTCCATAGATTGGGGACAAATTGGGAAAAAAAGGAGGGAATTGCGAAGTTAGGGGATTTGGCAAAAGATGCCTCAAGGGCAAGCTTAACTTTAAGGGGAATTGAAATGATTGACTGCCAGATAAAAGAATTAAACCATTTTTATTTAAATTTTAGATCAAGATTGGTTATTGGGGACCAAGTTGCCTAGAATCGTGATAAAGGTACAAATAATTGCAATTTTATTAATAATTTATAAAGTAGATAATGAAGAATTAATTCCAGATCTCTGTAAATGAAGACTTAGTTGAGATGTCTGTTAAATTTGCTAATTCTTGTAAATTTTATAATGAATTACTTAAATATTTCTTGAGATCTTAGCGGAAAATATAAGGAAAAACTCAGCTGACCCTCAGCATAATACACAAATTAATAATTTTTCAGGATATTCAAATATTTTACACTTATGAAATTAGTCGTGTTCTTCATTAAAGAGATAATAATAACTTTATAATTCAATTGCATGTAAGTTTTAGGGCATTAAAATAAAAATTACCAGATCGTGAAGACCTTGTCGTGATCACCCGTCAAGATGTCAAACATGATCCTGGACTCCCTTACAGGTTATGATCACCTGTCAAGGCCTACTAGACGAATTTGGACGCCCTTCGAATCCCAATTTAACCATATACTTATATATATATACTCCATGTAAATACATAGCATAGCGACTGCCCAGGTTCTAATGTACCTCAATTCACTTTCTTCCTACTATGGTCTCTGATTCTCTTAAATTAGTCCTCCTCACAACTCTCCTACCTTCCTTTTTCATATTTTGTGGTGAGGGTCAGTAGCATTAAGGAGCGACTATCACAGAATATATACGGGTTTGGGAACAAGATATTATAGCTTACCGCCTCTTACCATGCCAGGGAGAATACGTCTTTACTAGAACGCACTCTAATTTATGTTGCAGATTTTACAACTGTGTTTGAGAGGCACTTCAGAATATCAGAGACGGAGATCGAACCAAAAGATTAATATGTCCAAATTGCAGGTATCTTGAAATCCCAATGCATAAACATCAATTCTATATATTTAGTTAACTAAATCATAAATTTCCACAAAAAATTTTAATATGATTCTTCCTCTAAGTGATTTTCACCATTATCATTTCCTGCTTAGTATCTGGATTTGTAATTAGTAATTCCTCATAGTCTAGGAATTTTTGGTGTATTACACTAAAGTAATTTTGATTTTATTGTAAAATATGTGTTTTCCGTATTTTTTATTTACAAATTAAAAATACATGATGTTTCTATTTTAATTTTTGCAATTTATCCACTTTGTCTTAAAGAATACATTTTTATGCAATTATCAGTTATTTTTAACTCTCAAACCCATTTTAGGAAAGAGTTTCATAACACTCATTCTAAGCAGAGGATTAATTTCATAGAGTTCCTCTGTCGAGAATTTCAATTTCTCCAACCCCTTCTTAGTTTACTTTAAACCGTGGGCCATTCCACTACTGAGAGTGCATTGATGACCATCGCACTCGTTAACTGGTGATTTTTATACCTGATTACTCACAAGACTAAAAGTAATTTACTCCCTGAAATGATACTTTCTTTCGTCTTTGTCATTGTGTTTTATTTCATGTTCAGTTTTGCTTCTATTTGCAATCCATCTTTCTTTTGAAATTTCGCTTTTCGTATGAATATTTATGTGTTTATTTACATTCAGTATTTTATTTTAAATTTCGGTTATAAACAGTGGGCATAATTAAGAATTATAAATCATTTCACAAATAATGGTTTATTAAATTGTGATCAGAAGGTAACAGGCACTAATGTCAGTTTTGATTTAACTAAACCACAAGAGATAAGAAAGTAGTGAGTATGTCGTACACGCCCAGACAATTGCGAAGATGCTTGTTTGAAACTATTGTTGGTTCTTATGCATATGCTTTTTATAGGTAAATGCTTACGTTATTTATTGAAAGCTTCGATGGTATCATTTTAATCTTGTTCAGAACTTGGAGTTGATTGGATATCAAACAGTCTACAGACTACATTTCAAATGATAACACACCCTTGATAAGAAAAGGTCCAGGGAGTTCGGAGAGGAGCAAAAAAATATCACCAAGTTTCAAACAAATAGTTCGAAAATCGAAAGTTAAGTATGTCTGAACACTTCAACATCTTCTTAAGCACTTAGCGACCGAAATTAAGGATAACCGATATCAAACTTAGCTTACTTTCCTCATTTTGCACTATAAAGTTCTCTGTTAGATCGTAATATCTATTTTGATCAGATTGTCGTCTAACATGTAACAAATTTACCGAACCTTTGTCTCATAATTATCGTTATTCCTTGTTCTGAGGTTATATTCATAATATATTGTCTTATTATTATAGAATAGTGATGTTATAATAGAATTAACTTAAATGGATTAAACTAGATTAGGATCTACCCGTAGTAAACTTAAGTAAGCTCTACTTTGTTTAAAACACATTTATTAGTCCCATCTACCTGTTCATGGCCGTAAGAAGATACAAATGCATAAAAATGGCATGACCAACCACAGAAATATGTAAATGGGCCAGTCAATTCTTTACATTTAAACATAGAAAAAAGTTATTGCTTCGAAAATGTAAATAAAGCAATACTTAAGGTGCTGTTGTGACCACATGTCAGAATCCCTCCCCCCAGTAAGGTCTCGGATACACCCTGCTATCGTATTCATCGTGATCACCTGTAGAGATCGCTATGCCTTTGGACTCTTCTGCTGTCATTCACATAACCTGTCGGGAACCCAAGGACGACATTAAACGCTCTGTCTAAATGAAATATATATTTTTTATATTTATATTCCTTCTTGTAAGTATGCGTATCAACCACTAAAGTGTGTTCAGCGCGGTCTTGACATCTCTCAATCTTGTCAGGGTGATCGAAAATAGTTAGAAATGAGATGCTCAGCTAGACTCCTGAAGTCATTTGGGATATTAAGCTCTCTTTTTATAGCGTCTTGACGTCATTCTCTCCTTCCTCTTCTTCTTGATGGGTTTCCTGTTTAATACTTATTGGACTCTCGCTTTCCATTGTAAGGGGTAAGAACAATAGTAATTAATGGAAATTATTCCCGTAATATTATAATCAAAATTCCATCGACAATCGTTTAAAAAGACTTGTTTTAAAGATAACCCCATCAGTCCATTCAATGTACCATTACATTTTCTCTCAAGTGTGTCATACAAGGCCTTGGAGGAAATGAGTTTTAAAAATAACTGTTAATCAATGAGCCAACCTGACAGACTTTCATGGGAATGATTCGGTAATAAATGCTTACAAATAATTTGCTTTGGAGACAGAAAGCATCACGCGAAATCACGATTAAAATTTTATATTATAACATTAATTTTATTGTTACTTTAAAGAATTTTTATAATTAAAAATACCTGAATTATTAGTGGGATTTCATCGATAGAAAAACTCACAAATATTTGAAAGAAGATTACATAAGTTCCATATTATGCATTAGTAATTTTCGTTTTGATATTTTAAACCTCTCTAAAGTCCTTAAGACCTCCCTTTGGACACTCGGTGTTGCTGTCAGTCACGAAATCCGTTTGTCCCAATATTGTGGACCACCAAATCAGAGTGACGTAACGGCTTTGTCTACAATCCACCACTATATATTACCCCTTTTAGTCCCTTGAAAATCACGACACGGACGCTAATGGAGTTGTAACAGCCTATCCACTTTCATTGCCTCAGGCTTCCATCTCACTGCTGCTCTCTGGCTCTATTTCTTCCCGTATATTATCGCTGCTGTTCCTTCATCCAAGTTGTGTCTTTTTCTCTATAGCCTAATCCGATAAATTTAGAAAAAAATAATGACAGAAAAGGGTAATATTACCCCTTTTGTCTGCTAATAATGATTTTCACTCTCTAAGAAAATTATGCTTAGAGTAAATTATATATGATGTATTGACAGTCTGCATCTTCGGATAGCCCTGTAAGATTGTCTTTTCAGAGTATGAAAAGCACTCATTATTTAGTAATAGACCACCATTTATTTTCTTATTCTTAGAGATGTATTACATATATATATTTGTTTATTTTTATATGCTGCCTTCAAAATAGAACTCAGGACCTAGATATTCCTCTTTCGTTGAGGGTAATAATGGACTGTACGTTAAAACTACAATAAGCAGACCTCCGAATGCACATTCCCACAATTACACTCGCAATTATTTTTTCTCTCTTCTAGCTTTTGGAGACTGATAAAATTAGGGGCATTAGTGGGACATTAGTCATCAAGGGAATTCTATCATCAGTTTAATGAAGTCGGCATCAAACTTAGCACTAGAAGGTGATAATCACATGCCGCCACAAAAGTAATCGTATGATAATTTCACCAAATGCGCTAAAGAAAATGTTTGCAGCACTTGAATCCGTAGAGATAAGGCGTTCCGGAATAATTCAAATAGGAAACAATGCATTCTACCGATCTTACTTTTTACCAGAATTAACCTTTACGAGTGTCCGTACGCATCACTCAATGTGTCGATAGGCATCGATCTCTAACTTAGCAGACGTGCTCGTTGATCACTGAAAAAATGACACACAATCAAACGAAAAAATATATGTATATGTATAATTGCTATTAGTACTGCCTACCTACTTCTTTATCACCTAGTGAGTAGTGTCCTACCGAACCCTCGGTTTGAGTCAGTTTTATATTATCTCGGCAGTGCATTATCAGTCTAAATACGAAAAGACTGCAAATATTTCTTCCCTGTTGTATACCAGAGAATTTAATTTCATAGATTTGTTAGTAGCTCATCTCTTAACTTAAATCTGGTGAGGCAAATTGTCCGTGGAATAGATATGTTTTTCGAGCCGATTTGCAGCATAAATTGGGAACGGAATGTCAGTTATACTTATCCTCTCAAGCTCTTTCCAAAGAGACCCAATTACTTCAAAATCCTTTAATCAAAGCCGACAAATTTTAAAATCGGTCACTCGATTGAAGATAAAAAGGGTTTTAATTTAACTCTCGAAAAGAGTTTTAAAATGTGATCTCCCCTTCCTCAGAAAGTGCATTAAAATTGTGAATTTTTAAAGGCGTGAATATAATTAATTTCAGTGGCTCGACTTTTAAAGTACATCTCTGACAAATTTAAATCCTCTATGCTTCGATTCAGGTAAGATTTTTATTTCAATTACAAACATTTTCATGAACATAACAAAGGGCGTCCATGCTTGTCAATCTAATTTCAGAATTTGAATAAACTGTGATGATTATATTAAATTCAAAAGTCCTAAAGTAGTTGCTTTATTTTATTTTATGGAAGCGTGCGTTACTAGAGCAACACGACAGTTAGAGTTGCCTATTCAACTACCGGATAGCAATAAAATATGAGCATCATATGACCTTGCGGTTTACCTATTGTTAAATATCGATTACTCTCAAAGTTTAAACTATCTTTTTCCCATTTATTTGTGCATCTTTAAAGTAATTGATGAAATGAACAAAACTAAACTCGATCGGGGCAGAAAATAAATGTGACTAATAAATACAATCTTAACTGATGGGAAGAGTAGGGGAAAATTGAGAATTTTAGACTTTGAAACTAAAGACTTTAATTTACCGGAGTTTTATTTGATGTCCCTTTTACTTCCAAGGCTTGAAATATTTGAAAGTGCAATTTCTAATATGAGCTCAAGTTGCTGTTTAATTTGGAAAAATTCACTAGACACCACGCTTCGAGTACAAATTCCTTTATGCTTTTGTAATTTCGTTGGCAAGTGAATTCGATCTAATTTGGGAAATACGCTCTTACAAATGAATGCAAATGCACCCAACCGCCTTTTATGTTAACTCTTGCTAGTGTAAGGACTAAACGATGAATACACATATAGCCACGAAAAGTATGAAGGCAAAAGAATTAGTAAGGATAGTATTTTAATATAAAATCGAAAGATTAAGGTACAAAGAAAGAGAGGGTCTCTAATGCATAAGGAAGATGTGATGGCATGGACAGAAATTGATGGGAAGATCAACAGATTGAGAGGTGCTGGCTGAAGCTGGGGTTGGGGATGAAGATAACAACTGAAAAATGGCGTAAGATTACATGAGAATTTACAAACGCATTTATATATGAAGATAAAATCCTGCAGATTAATGGCGATTTTGGTTACTGACAGGCCTCATAAAACATAAACTCAGATGCATAAGCAACAATCGATCATGTCAAAATCATAGAAATTTAAAATGTTATATAATTTTCCTTTCCAAATATATAAGTCTACTTCACTCGACCTTGATGTTCTCAAATATCTTAATTCCTCATGATAATGACAATTAAAGGTCAAGAGTAATCTTCTTCACTATTTCCATTTAATTGTTTTGACAATATTACTGTCTTTGTTTAATTGACAATGTCATTTCTGCAGTAACTAATAAATTAAAAGGAATGAGCTCCTATTTCTTCGTTGCTAAGACTTGACCAGATAAACAATATATGTCAATTATTTTTAAAAGTATAAAAAATTTTGTTTTGTCTGCCTTTTGCAGGAGGCAGCAGTAGGTAAGTTGTGATTCATGTTGGCTGTAATAATCTCTGTTTTATAGAATTTCCGTGATATTTATTGGTTGCTCATTTATTCATTCTTTTTAGCTAAAAATATATATCATTTACCCTGTAATATCACATTTGATAAATAAAACAAAACTGAATAAACCAATCTTGTAAGCATTAACAACACTCGACTTGGGTTGAGGGAAGGCATTCTTGCGCCACAAGTCATTATTGGTGGTCATTTACATCACTGGACGTGCAACAATAGACATTGATTTCGTGACGTCTGGCTTTGCAGACGTGCACACTGACCCTTCATATATTACTTAAATAACCGAACAGTAGCGCTAAATAGTGAGGTAATAAGAATTTATTTTGCATCCTTAACCCCTTGTTGTAGTACCTGCGTTAAATTTCAGGATGCAAATTGGGATATCTACAGTATCCGTTTATTTAACAGAAGCTAGCTACACTAAAGTTAAATGTTTAGAGAGACTAGGTAAGTATATTTTGCCGGTGTCTATATCCGAGGAAATAATTAGTCAATTTTAGCAGAGCCAACGAGGTTTATCTGAACAGGTGAAGATTAACTAGAGCATGTACTGTGTCTTCTCATTTAGAAAGATTTTTGACACGTTGGCGAATAGAAATTTCATCATTCTTTATAAATAATAAATTTCATCATCAATGATCAAGTTCAAGATGGAAAGGTTTATATCATAGGTAATACTTATTAAACGAACATTTTTAGCTTTTGTTTTTAAGATTTACAGCAAAAGTATGCAAATTCATAATATATTTTCAATATTCATTCAAGTTCCTGGGTGAGTTCTCTATAAACCCTGCTGTTGCTCAAAACTATTTAAGCACTCCTATACTGCCACTTTTATATCCCTTTTAACATAAATTAAGTAAGCACTTAGGGACGTGATATGTCATTCGTTATGAAATTCTGCAATTGAAATCTATTATGCATCAATTTAGTTCTTTGATGTTCTTTTTCATTCCACCTTCCATAAGAAATATTGTAAAATGGTCTCCATCACTTTCTCATCTAAATACAGAGCTTCAATACAAAATGTAATTACTTATTTGTCTTTTTATCACGGCGATTCCCATGTAAATGCATTTAAATATCAGACAGTTACTTTTTTAGCAATATTGGTATGCATGTATCTAAAGCGTGCATCAGTGTTGGACGGTTGTGAAGAGGCGGTAAGTGGCTTTTAATCGACCCAACGCCATGACACACACACACACACACAAATGTACTTCAACATGCTTTTGGCTAAATAAAGCTTTATTGGCATTGGCATAAATATGGTGGGACGATCAAAGAGAGGAATGATTTATCTAGACAGAGTTAGATCCCTCCCTTTTAGACGATCAATTATGCTGCAGAAGAGCTCTCATTACAACTTAAATATAAAAAACTTTTCCTCATTACTACATATGTGTTAAAAGTGAAGCATTACTTTATGCTGTTCTGTGTGATAAAGTCAGTTGAAATAAAGATAAGGAAAATACGATTCTCACTTTATTGTTTACTGAATATGGCCAAATAAAATTAGTAAATCAGTGGTGTTGTGGTTTTATAGTCCCTATCTTTTATCAAGGGCTTATGCTCCACAGCTGTTTATAAACGAATAAATCGTAGCTTACCACAGTTTGCCATCATAAAAATATGACAACATCAGAGTTGTAGGAAGAGTCGGGAGAATGATTTTTATTAAGAAAGCGTAATACTCCGTATTAAAATCTAACCCTTCGGAATGACTAAACTATGTTTCACATAAAGATATATTCACAAGAGGTCATGAACATTAAAATTATTACATTGTAGGAGTAGGACATAAGTTAAGAGTCGGTAACTCCATTCTTGTATGAATAATGCAGAGTCGAGAGTGAATAAGAATGTATTAAAAACAAAGATTAAAATTCTGGAAAGTTAGCGTGAAAGAGAGAAATGGGAGAAGAACGAAAAAAGAAAAGAACGGAAAACGAGAGTGAGAGAGTGATAGGATTCAACTTTCGCATCGCGACATGTATGGAATGGCACATGCATAAAGCTGATTAACCGTGCGAAGGGCGAGTAAAAATCGACAATCCATATTCCGTAACTGTGAGAAAAAAGTGCGACGATTCCACTCAGTTTAAACAAGCGTTAAAACTCAAGCATAATTTCACATGAAATCGACTTAAATTGACATAATCGGAAAAGTAGTTCTAAAGCACATTAAGGGGACAATCTTTCATCATAGACATTCATTAATTAAATATCATATCCGAAGATAAATTGGCAATTAATATGAAACTCTGACTGAACGTCGCAGTATTGATTGATATTAACATGCATTTATTCATACAAAAGTGGCTAATTTTCAAAGATGCTCATTCCTTAAAATGACTTTTTGTTTACATTCACTGCTGTAATCAACCCCAACGAATCAATTTAAGAGCGTCAAGTCGAAAAAAGGTTGTAAAAAAATTGTTATCTGATAGTATCGTAAATAGGGCATTGACATGATTCCGCATTTAATTATCCATAACGTTTTACGTTAATTCGTGCACTACGGATTCGAACGGAAATATAGTACAACTTATTACTTTCGTATAAAACAATAATCATTTATAATTGGAAAGCTAGTGAAAAGAGCCGATTTCTGACTTGAAAGTATTTAAACCAAAGAGCACCTTTAAGAAGACCCAACGCAAAGTGTTACTTGGCTCTCTGATAAGCCTAAAAAAGTTTTGCATTAGTACTAGTATAAACTAAGTTCATTTCCTTAAATATCAAAAAAATATCTGTTTTACCTTTTCTCAAATTAACTAATTTCCTACAATTCTCAATTGAAATCTATGGTTGACATTTTGCTGCTCATTGAAAAAATACTCCCTCTCAGTCTATCTTTTAAAACGTTTGTCCTTTAATTTGCATCTTTCCTTGATAATCGATATTTAAATTCACCAAATGTATTCTTTCTTATTTTATATTGTGGTAACTTCTAAACGGAAGAAAAGACAAAATTCAACTCATAAAGCCACTAGTTAAAATGAAACATGAGATGAGGCGAGAAGATAATGATACGATTAGACTTAGGGGTAATTTATCATAGAACCCAGTTTACAATTTATATCTAGATGACAGGTATTTATTTGGTTCTTTAGTCACGCCTCTCCATAAAATATTAATTGTGAATAATTTTAGATAGTTGGGTCACCTAAGTTTTAATGGTATTGAATTGTTGAAGAATTAGCTGCCGACTTTAAATTTCACATAATTTATTGTCTGATCTACTTCTAATAAAAATGAATTATGAAGTGGACATGAGCATCTGGAGATTTTATTTGTGATTTGATTTGCTCTTAAAATCCTCTGCACTGTAGTAGTCAACTCAGCACTCCATAGTAAAACTTCTCATTACAGCTCTTGACGGCATTTGCATTGATCTAAACGTGTTCTTCCGCAACGATCAGTCATTACCTTTGCACTCAGACAGCTTATATATAACTATCGTAGTTAGATAATAACTGGAAACAATTTTTGGAGAGATGTTTTTCAGTTATCTAACAGATGATATAACTTTAGCAAAGGATCACCTAAAATTCATTTGTTTGCATAATAAACCTTTTCTTTCAATTTTTGCATTTCAACTCATTGATTTGTTAGCTATTTGGTCCCCGTCTCCTTTAATCTTCGGATTTCCTTTGAATGAAAATCTGAAATTTCAAATGAATTTCCATCTGAGTAGAATTAAGACGGGCTTTTATCTCTGAAACGCCATTTATTTTACAACAAATTTAATTAATAAACTATCACACTTCAGCCTTTTAAGAGAAAATAACGGAAGCAAATGCAAATTGAATCAAATAACTTGTTCCTGTTATAATTTCAGTTATATGATTATATCTAATTAAGTAAACTACAGGATTTCAAATACACAGCACAGTTTTTAATAGAAAGAGAAGAGACCTTACAACCTTGAACCTGTATATTAATTTCTCATTAACCTACGTTGTTTGTGATTATTGCCAAGGTCAAAACAAAATATATTTAGCCATTACAATCATGGGAATAAGGAAATAGTCCAATGGAGAATATATTGAGAAGAACCAGATTGAAATATGGAATTAATTCTGGGCTTGAAAGGAGTTTTACTTTATTTGGATTTAAATTCATCACTTTTCTCATCATTTATCCATCATTTTCTAGTGTTTGGTCTCTTGTTTGCCACTGTGAGTCTATGATCAGGGAGCTCATTTAACCAAATTGCCAGCTAAATAGTGATAGGTATTTTTCTCCTCCCGCTCTGATCAACGTTTTATCTCTCTATTAACATCTCGGAGTTGGCGTTCAATGTCATTCAGAGTCCTAGTAGTACGTATGTGACCCCATTCTCTCTTAAAATCCTGAGAATCTAGACAAGAGGAATGAAGAGAACTAACGTTGATCTAGCGGTGGTGTAACGTATTGGGAACTTCCTAGAAAACTCTAATGACTCCAGAGAGAACAAGTCTGGTCTAGGTCGTAGAGTTTAATATTGCGTTAATTGGAACTGATTAGAAAGGCAAATTAGACACAGACGACATGGGGAGGTCAATCACACTCAAGTCACCGTGCCTCAAAGAGAATCTATCATGTGGTCCGACAATAATAGTCCGGATATCATGAGTGAATTGTCCTTCAGCAGTCTTTAAAAAGTAAAGTAAAGCCACTATTCACTTAATAAATTGTCCAGAACATCGCTATTTTCTCTGTGCTCTTTGTAAGGGATCCACATCAAATTTATATTCACTACCGGCTTATATATGTTTCAGGGCAATTTTACCACATAATTCTCATTCCGTTTTGAAAAATACTTATACCGATCGTAAAAGGGATAGATGATCGAATCATCAACTATGAGCGACTATTTCCAACAATTCAGTTCTACAGTTTTAAAGAAAAATTTATTTATTAAATATGAAATAGGTTTAGTTTCATTTTCATGGAAAAGTAAATTTCTGAGCGAAAGTGTTGGGAAAAATCCTTCAAGGTAGGCTATTTTATGCGTGACCGAACTAGGAAGGAAGAGTGTGTTCAATAACTCAATTAATGATGCTAGTGAAAATCTAATAATCTTTTCTTAACTCAATTTCAACTTCAGAACTCGTAAATTATAAGAAAAGGGAAAAATATTTTTATCAAAAAAGATTCAGTTGAACTCGAATTTGCCAGAAATATTAAACTTAACCCCTTAAACCTTCGTTTCTTTTATAACACTCCTGGATTACGGAAAATCATTTGTCATTTTTTAGGCATATTTAAATAACATTTCAATTGTCACAAACAATATAATAAAATGAATGTATGGGGATATATTCATTATAGATATATAGAATTCTATATAGAGAATATGTGGAATTCAATTCGAGTGAATTCTACTGGATTCTGTTATGAGTATCATGCCTTTGATTGACTCTGATACCTGTCAATAGATTTAAGATATGCATGAGTCAAAGGGACACGAAAAATCATCCGGTTACATCAACGGGCCAAAAAGCTTTGAATATCGCTGATGCCATGTGGACAAATCATGAAAAGCTGAGTTTAGAATGCGTAGATTTTATAAGAAAGTGGACAAATTTTTGTATCGAGCATTCAGCCTAGTGCTATCCTGAATTTTATTCATATCTCTCTTTCACATCTCTTATTGAACTATTTTGCTATTTAGCGTGTTGAGGTTCTTATTGGTAGGAACAACCATTTGCGACTGTTATACTTTTTGAATTTGTTAAAAATATTCAGTAATAAATGCATAGCTAAAATTATACACTGTTTATTGCTGGCATCTGATGTATATGCTTGAGTGATCTCTTGAGAACCAGTGAGGTGGGTTGAGTGAAGAGTTCTGCATTTAATATTAGATGGTGATAATCAAGATCAGACCAAGAGTGCAAAAGAAGACGTGGAGTTTAAATAATGCAGAGCTAGCACAAGGAATTCACAGAGTGGTCTGGCAGGATTATGGGAGGCGAGTGTTGGAAATGCAATCCCCTTGGGAATGTGTGAGGAATGAGAGTTGATATCTCAATTTCTTCAAATACTTAGGCAGAATGATGTTATGTAACACTGATCGAGTTTGTTATTTCTGTATTTCAATAGTAAAAAAATTACGATTTATAGACAAGCCTAAGATTTTACTCAACTTTGAGCAAAACGTTTAAAATTCCATTCGAAGAAAGAAATTGTTGAAGATTCTTGTACATTTACTTAAATGATGGGATATCGTATACATTCGAACATCGTCAAATAAATAGATTAAAATTTCGCTAGGTGGTCACTGAAATAATGCAATTCCCCATTTGATTTGTACTCAATAGTAAAACTCAGCTTGTAGAAAAGTGTAAGGGCTAACAAGAACCAAGGTCACCAAGTTAAGAATTACAAAATTGAAGAAACTAATGAACCAGATCTTGATCGCGGAATTTAAGACTATAGTCGCAGTACAAATTGGGAATCATCTCTCAACCCTGTTAGTTGCTGTCTTAGTAACTTTCAAGTTTATCTATGTCATGTTTCATCCAGAAATATACATGATTAAATCCAAAGCATTGTTTTCTAATCACCTATGACTAATCAGAAGACGATGGGATTACTGATCAGTCATTGACAGTCTCAAGAGCGCACTATTACTACTTTTAACTATCTTTATTTTAAGCCACGTATATTCTAATTTGGAGCCTGCTTTGTTCCACTAATAAGTACGCAGTAAAAGGCATAAAAATAAGAGTGCCACAAAACGTACCCGGAGTTGCATTTCTGAATGTCAAAAAGGTGGGTCATATAAGCGCAGCGGTGTGGAACTGGCTCTAAAATAACAATAAAAACTACAGTTTACTGTAACCTACACATCATGCAGTCGAACAGAACACTTTAAAATTAGGAGTCCACCTATTTTAATATTCAAGCTTGACAATGTCCTCCTTTAAACATGGATCCCTTTTGTAAGGACATGAAATATTTACCAAGTGAATTTTGATGTTGCATGGTTACATTAACAAAAGAAAGCTGCGTTTACCAAATGAGTTGTTAATAGATGAAATGTTTTCTTCCTTCGCAAATAAAGTTGTCTATCACTTGGTTGAAAACGGAAATAAAATGAAAAGGTTTAAAAATTTTAAAATATCAAGATTAAACTTCTTCGAACTACTTTAAACGAACAAAGTATGAAGTGATCCCCAGAAACACCTACCCTGTGAATTTGCAAATCACCGATATCTATTACTTTAATCAGTATCTTCTGACCAAAATTAATACTTTCATAAAGCTACAAAAAAGTGGACAATGCAGAACTTTCAAAATTGCTTTGGAAGAGGGGGGAGGGGGCAAAATTTGGGGACTTTTGTTAGTGAAAATCAAATATTGTCCTGAATTAAATAAATATTCGGTCAAACTTTATTGTTAACATCCTGGTTCGAATTTCTTTTTAAACAGAGTATTAGAGACTGTTATCGGCATCTAGTGTAATCGCTTACAATGTTAATCTCCAAATATCTCAAACCATGAGGACATTGAAAAAATAAAAGGCACAAACAGCTACCATTTTTTACTTTTCACGGGTAAGTTATTTTGCTTTCCTTTTCTCTCATTCTACAGGCTGCGTAAAGCATCTAAGGACACCGAAAATGAAATTTTTAATGGTTGCAACTTAAAATTTCTTATTGCACAGTAAATAGATTTAAGATATCTATCTAACCTCCTTCGGCTTTTATCACCCGCTCAATTGGAGTCCGAAAGCGACTGCTAACTTTCATCATGTTGTCCTTATTGATGACCTCCGTTGCTATTGCTTCCATCAGAGAGGAGGATTTGGTGTTATGGGGATACTTATTAACTTCCTTATCAACTACGCTCCGTCCCGCCCCACACGTAATAATCCAAAGGATTAGAGTCTGGAGAGTATTTAGGAGGTCATAAGTTTGGTGTAGTGTGACATGACCATGACTATTCTCTGTCATCGAATCCTGTGTTTTAAGAGCTTTATGGAATGAAACCGAATTCTGTTGGAAGACATAGGGGGTCTTCCATTGGCTACACTGTCTATCCAAGGCGGCTTAACAAGAATGCTTTGAAGAGTCTCGACATGGGCATCTGCATCTGCATCGATTCTAAGGCTCTGTGGACAAAATTTAGGTGGCCCAATGTGTCCTTCACTACTAACAACACTGAAAACCATCACTGCTGCTGGAAACTTTGTGCGCATGCATAATGGTTGGGACTTAAGTGGGGTCCACCTGCACATGGTCACCCATCATTTCCTCCATTGGCTTCATCATCCCTGTGGGCGTTTTTCGTCGGAGAAACCAGGGACACTTCTGTTCTTCCGAGTGTTTCAATTTGTTTAAGAGTCATTTTGCACCTCTTGAATGATTCTCTAGGGTTGTTTTTATTCATATGAACTCACCTCACCTGGGAACATGATTTGTATCCTGTGTCTTGATGACCCTTATCCCCTTATTCTTCCCTCAGACACTTGAAGATCTTTTTCAAGATGACTCACAATGACTCCCCTGGATTTTCGTCCACATGTCATGCCATGCACACTTCCCACAAATTCAGTTGTTTTGAGTGAGTCAGCAGAGCGTTGACAATGCCCTTTTCCCTTGCTCTTGGCGGACAATTCATCTCCATTGTTTTCATTCAGCAGCTCCTTTCTAACTTTGCAAACGGAAAGATCTGGCGACTTTTACAGATCTTGTAATTTCTAAATTCTTGTGTTTCGCTTTCATAGACACTATTACAGTGAGTCCTTTCATTTCATTATTTATAGTAGTATCTGACATGAGAATTATTATCGGGTTAGTTTAAATTGCAAAAATATAAGTGACCTCAGATACCTTATGCACCCTGAATATTGTGCTGAAAGCTCTTCATCCTAATATTAATCTATTACTATTCTATTCGTAGTCCAGTGCAGTCGCTTTTCTAGAAGAATGTTCTCTAACCAGCAGGTCGATATGTTCTGAACATCGCGGATGTGAACTCATCCAGAAACTGTGGCGTCTAATCCTAAAGTTTAGATTTTACGATGCAATAAACAATGCCCAAAAAGTAAAAAAATTTAATTTAATTTAAAAATTTAAGAGCAAAATCTCTTTTAATTTCGTTAATTTTTTTATTTTCTTGATCCCTATCCGTGCACTCCTTATACATAGAATATTTTATTTTTCTCTAACATGAGTACTTTCTCAAAATCAAAAACCATTAGCAACTGTTTCCTTCTAGTAATATTGTACTGATAATTCGTTTACCATTTTGTTAAATAAACATACTCTTATGCTGGCCTAGAGTTTAGGCTAAGAAATATGGTCGATTTTTTTCGTCTTCCAATGCAATAAACCATTTCTGCATTTCTTAGAGAAAATTGAAACTTCAGCAGTCATCCTGTCAGAAATTAAGAAACGCATTTGCTCATTTTGAAAAATTCACTGCTGTATGAAATTGATTAAGTTAAATGTTTTAAAATGTCTTTTTTTCGAAAATTTTCAGTCGAATGAAAGAGTTTGCCACATTCGATTCCTTGTCACTCGGGACTCAGCACATCTGCTGTGGAGTACTGACAATCAGCCCCTCTCTGAGTCTTATTTTTTGCTTTATGTGCTCTCCTTAAGCTCTCCCTGCCTCACACTTTTGTGCTCAACGGACCTCTCGTGCAATTTGTATTTCTTACCTTTCACCACTCTCATTAAAATGACTCAAACTCTATCTGACAATCTATATGCTGTTTTTATATGAAAACTAACCGTATGTCGTTCTGACGCACTCTGCATAGCCTTCACTAGTCACCTCTATTAACGAGTCCTAGGCCATAACAGTTGCTAATTCAAATTCCGAGAGAGATTAATAAGTATATCTGTGGTGTAATTCCAGCTAATATTCCCGAAATATTTGTAAAAACAGCAGCGGAGAGGAGAAAAGAGGTTAAATTTAATGCTGTTAGAGTTTTCTTGAACGATATTCGGTTGCCTCAGAAGAAACGTGATGAAAAATTTCATCATTAAACGTTACTTTCAATGTAAAAGGGGAGAAAGTATGAAATAATTATTAATATAATCACTGAAACAGTATATAATAATTTGCATACTTTCACCTTCTCTTTGACAATCTGCTTTAGACAGCGGACACCAAGCAACACCCAATTGTCACAAACGGTAAGATTTCGACAGCAGCATTCACGGGAAGTCCAGGTGTGTGCTTGCACATAAATACTTATACAGATGCAACTCATAACATAGAGAAATGCACGACCAGATGTGACTGACATCTTACGAAGAAACGTTTGTAAATAAAAATTTAATCTGTTTATCAATAAATTGGAGCACTTTCGAAAGGACCTAGCAGCATGAGTGACGTGACCAGTTCCTACAACTTAGGAGTATCTTTCGCTAATATTATTAAGATATTTTCTTATTTTGAAACCACATTTGACAACTGCGATTTCAATCACCGAAAGACTGAGCAGTCTTCTCTTTTACCATGATAAAAGATGATAAATAAACTAATTTTCTTTATAATTTTGCCAAAAAATTGTCAGTATTACCCAGGTAATGTGTCTGCTTTATAAGTGTCTGGTCAATGTTGTAATGCGATGTTGTTAGTGTTCCCATTGTGTCAACTCTTATCATCCTGTTGTTATTTTGCCCATTAAAAGGGGAAAGTGAACCTAAAGTGGTAGAAATAATCATCCAAATTAACAAACTGGTCAATAAGCTCTGGATGCCGTGAACAAATAAATCACATAGTGACCAGGAGGTGACCCCTAAAATTTGGACATTGAGACATCAAAACACGAAGTGAAATGAAATCCATAAAACCTGAATCCGAAGATTCACAATTTTGACTCCACTTTTTTGTCTTAGCTTGGGTAGAACACTTATGAAAAAGTGGGTAAGTGTGTGAATGTCGGTATCCTAATGTAACGGACCTTGTAATAAAATAAAATGAAATTTGTTTAAAACCGAGAATGAAGCGATCAAAATAACAGCTAAAGAACAAAATTTGCCATTTCGTATGAAAAATATCTCTAAAAATTTTGGTTTTCACTAATACTAAAATATTAAGAACCAAGCATCTACTTTACCTGAATGAGAGTTATCTTCAAAGATAAACTTTGGACAAGAATTACTTTGCTTGTGATATAGTACTTTTTGAGAGGATGAGAAAGTTTGTGGAATTCCTTCTTGAAGCCAAAATTTCTGCTTATCTTCAGTTACTCTTAATTCCGTGAGATTTGCGTTAAGTTGTCGTTTAGCTTTTAGAACAAGTGGATGGTAATTGTAGATATTTACTTTTAAGAACGAAAACTTCCATTCATTTGAATAGTCTTAATAATCATCCACGCAAATTCGGCTGAAAAAGTGTATACCCGAAATTAATGAGTTGAAAATTTTGGTTGATAGAGTCACTCCCATTTCTGAGTTTCATATATGCTGGCTGAAAATATTCATTCGTCATGGAATTAAATTTACTTGAGATTCTTCCGACCGTTTGGTAAACTTCTTCTGATTCGTGAATGAAAATTTTTAATAGATTACTTATCCCTTTTTCTCATTTATTCAGCTTTGAAATTTCCCTTGCTTTTTGAAATAAAATTTTATGAGGTGCCTCATCCCGTAATTCAAAATTTTATAAGTTGCTACGCTTTTAAATGGCTAACAAATCCCTAAGTCATTGGCAAATGAAGGCCAATTCGGCAGCATCAGGGTAGCTGTGCCCAAAATTTGCAAAATACAAAATTAACTGCCTAAAATACCCGTTTTTCGACATTTAAATGTAGAAAAACCGCAGAATGAAGGGTGGGACTTGCATTAGGATGTAGAAAGTGCACACACTTTTGACAGACTAAAAAATGAGCATTGACTAGCTTATTCCCCCCCCCCCCTTGCTCAAAGCAAAACCCTTTGTGAAAATCATAAATTTTCATCCCCTTATTCATCGAGACGAAATTTTAATTACGGAAACAGCGTGGAAAGGGTTGGTTGAGTGGAGTTTTAAAATCCCTTTTTCGAGGCGAGGTGATTTTTCTCCTCTCTCTCTCTCTTTAAGCTCGCTCTCGTGGGGGTTTACCATAAATCATCTTCATTTCTCCCTCTTGCTGTCTCTCTCCATCTCCCTGCCTTCTTCCGATTAATGTGCGTGTAGGAGAATCATTAAATCGCATGTTTGTGTTAATTGCAAACTCACATGAGCTGAGCATTTTGCCTTAGTTTTTTGTCAAGGCTAATTTAGGGTCCTTCTGATTGGGTGAATAGATTTATTGTATTGAATTATTTGGTAGATATTTATATTTTAAAATAATTTACTTAATTTAAACTAATTGCATTTTAAATATTTTGAGATGCTTCTGTTTGTTCATCGATACGATAGATTACATGTAATTGGACTTTGTTAGATAAATCTTGCGCTGATAATGCAAATTTGACAAGAAAATCACGATTTTCAAGAGTGATATCTTGAAAAGAATTTTTGATATGCCTTTCCATAGCAATTTCTTTTAACAGTACTATTAGCTCGATTTTAAACCAAAGACAGGAATTGGTAACGATGGAGTAAATCGAAAGACTTCTTTCCTTAAAACAGTGATCTGTCTTGCAGTGGTCGATCTTGCCTTATTTTTCCTCAAAAGTCATTAATTTTAAAGATTTAATTTGGTCCAGTTTGATTAAAACTTAATTTTGAAGTCTATTTTATGCAGAATGTGGATAATTTAAACACAAAGGTTTGATTTTATTAGTATTTTTTAAAAATTCGTTTGATAGGTGTACATCTAGAAGTGCCTGAGTTAATGGGGTTGGGTTGTGGCAACCATTCTGAATATTTTAAGGATTGTATTCATTAAAGCGTGGCTTTAATGCTCTATTTTAAGAAATTATTTCTTTTTTTAAACTTCTGTTTATTTAACTTTTATTATAATTTGTTCGAATTCCCCAGGGTAAATTATATACCGCATAGCCATAGAAATCCGTTAATTTAAAATAAAAGTTCTATTTCTTTTCCAGATAAATATGAATAAAAATAAGATTAAGTTTTCAATAGTGAAGTTGTCAAACGCTAAGGATCTTTCAGGACTATATCATATCACGAAAATTGTGACATTCATTTTCACTTCATTTTGTATTTGAAAAGAGGTTTGAATTATTAGATTGATCAAATACAAATTACCAGCCTACTTCCATAAGTACATCAATTTAAAAAAATGGTTAGTAAATCTTCATTTTTTCCCCAGAGCTTAAATATGATGTAGATTTTTCTTATTTCTAAATGTGGGTTAGTCTCTCTGTATATTTAATAATATTTGCAGGATATTTTGCCAATATATAATTTACTATTCGTTATAATTTAATTCGGAAAAACTTGACTGAAGCGAAGTTATTTTGTCAAGCAAGCTAGAGTTAGTAACTTAACATAAGATTTACTATTACGTCGATCCAACCACCAATTTTTTGTCTAACAGACACTTCATTGGAAACGGAAAGTGCGCAATAGATCTCTACCTCATTCTGTTACTTCTTCTTTTATTAATTTTCTTTTTCTTCTGTCTAATACGATTGGCATAAAATATTAAATTTTAATTAATATGTAAAATAGTGGGACGCATCCCAATAGGAGCAAAGAATAAAACAGGATGAAAGGTTAATCATTTTTGCGATGATGCCTTCAATTGAGGAAAAATGTGAATGGATCAACCTAAGTAAACTTCGAAATTTGTGTTATGGGATTAGTTAAGTGCCTAATTTGTTAAGTGTAAGTGATATTAATGCAATTAAATCATTTGATCTTAAGATATTTACCCATCTCATCGCTGCTATGTTAACCCCGTAAGCTGCCGAATACTACATAACATCATTTAGCCCTCTCAACAATTGGGAAAAATGCATTTAAGTGGCAAGAGCGATCGATAAGCATTGGACCATTGCGTCGTAGACAAGCATTTGCCGTAATCCAGGTGACGAATCATGAAATTGGAATTTTGAAAGGTAAACTACCCATTTATTTAATATTGTACAAAATCCAAAACAAATCAAGAGGCATAAGATTTTTTGATAGCTTGATGTTGATCTCAGGGACTTTGAGATCCCTTTCACTTTATCATTTGGTAGACTTTGTGCGCACAGATTTCAGTTGTCCCCACGGTTGAATACTGTAAAAAATTTTGTGTTACTGTCGACAGTAATAATATTTCTATTTTATATTAGCTCTGCTAATTTTGGAACACCTTCACTAGTTTCGTCATCCTAATTGTAAGAAGACTCAAATGAATCAAAATGCCATGACCAGCCCTTCAGTTAAATCAAAAGGTCAACAAGCTCTTGAACTTGAACTCATCCAAAAATCCTTGGATGGAATCATTGAAATTGAGCTATGCGGCATATGTATATTACAATGCTGGTGGCTCAATGCTTCAAGAATTGAAATATTGCAAATTTTGGCATTCAACCTTCTTACGTACTCTTGTTCATCATTCGCCGGACTACTTTGCCGTTTCACGCATTCAGATACTAACTAATAATTAAAACTCGTAAATTTTTTACATTGTCATTGATAATAATGCACTTTTGATACTGCCTTTATGGAGCATCTATCGCAACGTAGTTCATCGAATTTTGTACATCAGATTGTGTCGAAAATAGGACATAATGAGCATTTAGGAAAGGGAAAATCAATCTGCATTCGTACCACGCGCTCCCCTCTGAATTCCAAATCTGTTTTATCAATTAGAACATGATCCAAGTATGATCTGCTGGTGCGCATGCGACAAAATGAAATTAATTAATCTTACAACTCTTAATAAAGTAAACTTGTACTTATATGATTTATAGTTGCTACTAATATATATTTAATGCCTCAGCTGATTCACACTCTATATAATTTATAGGAAATCATTGTGATTTTTTACCAAAAGAAACCTGAAATAAATTACCAAACTCTATTCACCGTTAGGTAAGGGGTTCTTTACTAAACAACTGATAGTTCGAGGTCAACCGGCCGTTGAAGTTATAACTATTTTGTCCTGTTTAACGTCAAAATGTCAATGGCATAATTAGGCGTACTGATAAGTCTAAGATATCCTGAAGACCAGTAAATTATTCATCTCGGGACGAAGCATATACCACCAGAATTCTATTTAATTTCATAAAAAATCGTGTACTTCCTTATTGAGGTTCTTCCTTTAAATAATTTTCATTTGGTTGGTAATTCTAAACATGTCATTTCTCTATTCCTTCCAATGAGTTTTTATGACAAATTCGTATTATTTTCTTCAATTTCCTCCAAGCACAGTGCTTGCCTAAATAATCCTGATATTCATTTCACCTGTTCGATTCCTCTGAATATTAAAGTACCATTACCGTGATGCATTTTTCCTTTTATATATATTTCGCCCTTTTGTACAGCTCTAAAATTCTGCATTTGAAGGTATTTTCGAGGATGATTCATACCGATACGCAAGTGGATCACTGGTTAATGGATAATGCCAAACAAACGATAAATAACGTAAGCAAAAAATGCAAATGTCATGAACTATGATGACCGTAATTAAACAAAGCCTTGCCATTCTTTGCATACTTTTTTGCTGTTTATGTAAAATACAATCAACAATTCTTATTTCAATCTAAAAATTAGCCTCTCCTTAGTAATTTTACGCAAAATAACAATGTCACAAAAGGTTCATTTAAAATTCAAGTTAAATTATTCATACATTCACTCTATTCGAAATCAATCAAACATATCCTAAAATTTCTAATTCTCGGCGCATATTTTAGTTTTAATTTGGCATTTTATAGCCTGAACCTATTAATTTCGAGCTTTAAGAAAAATAAATAAGAAATATTATATCATTTCACAAATAAAGATACTTAGCAACTTGAATGTGCTGAAGGTACTAACTACCATGTTGCAGATAGCAACAAACGGAATGTGATTTGTTCTTTTAAACAATTAAATTCTAAAATGATGGTAAACTACTTATTTACATTTGTAATTTTGTTAAATCATGAAAAAAATGACAGCGAAATCTTATTTTTGGTAATATTTTAACTGGTTTAACATAAGCGCAATTTTTTTTTCTATAAGAATTACAATTGAACAATGCAAGATTAGTATTAAATAACTTTCATTATTATTATCCACAACGATACAAATTTTTTAGCATAGCAAAGATAAGATAGATAAATGTTTGAGTTAGCAGACTTCCGTAAAGGTAACAGAAATACAATTTTTTTGAAACTTAATTTGACCCAATTTCGGGGACCACTGACCATTGTCGAGAGCTGCGTGAAAAAAGCAAATGGTACGAATATAAAAGATAAAATCTTATTTTAATTGTATTTAAAATATATTATTTTCACCATAATAATAATTACTGCTGAATTTTAGAGTCACATTATTTAATATTAATGTTAAATACTACCCTTCTTGTTAAAAGTAATAACCAGTGCGGTTGGCCACCTAAATCACAAGATGTACGCTAGTGAGCATCTGGTGACCTTTAATTTGCTTGACCTAATTGTCCTGTTAGTTCTTAAGATCATCTCAGTTAAAAGGAATATCGCAAAACCTTAGTCCCATTATAAAAGTAGCTCTTCTTACGATTAGTGCTACTTTAAGTCATACTGGTTGTCCTGGCCTGGCCAGATGTGTACACTGATCATTGTAACACCGACGCACATCCTTTTAATTGCAAAGATTTGAAGATATCTCATATTCCTATCTGAATGCATATTCTTAAACTAGATATTTACCTATTTTCAGACTTGCAATTAATTCCGATCCTTCAATTCAGTCGTCTCAAGTCATAAATGTAATCTTTTTTCCACAAAATACCACCATTAGTATGGCACAGTTTGTGGTTATTTTGTAGGTAATCCGACAGTTAGATTATCCTATTGTGCACAGCTTCAAATACTATAAGACCAAATCAACAATTCGAGCTGGCTACTCTAGAATAGTATTCTACGCCTTTTATTTAGACGATGAAAATAAATTAGTTCAAATACTAAGTCGGCAAAGAAACAGAATTTAAAAAAAGAGGAAAGAAAGTAGCATTAAATAGAGAAAATATATGGCCTGTTGACTGTTATATCGAGATTATATAAGCTGCCTAAATTCATTTA
Source organism: Hymenolepis diminuta (assembly GCA_900708905.1). Lineage (NCBI taxonomy): Eukaryota > Metazoa > Platyhelminthes > Cestoda > Cyclophyllidea > Hymenolepididae > Hymenolepis > Hymenolepis diminuta. The sequence goes on along the minus strand of CAADRB010000046.1, from coordinate 971,595 downwards.
AGATCAATATGTCTTCTCAATTTTAGAAAGAAAAAACTAATCGTGTCACAGTCTACCATCATTAATAGATGACTAGTCAATAAGCATTGGATATCGTGGATGGAAATTTGCTCAACAATCTAGAGGACGAATTATAAAACGAAGCAAGACTCTTTGATACATAGGCTTTGCTCTTAGCATCTTTCGGTGCAATCCACTGGACTGTTTATTGAACTTACTGTTAAACGATTTCATTTGCTCTTCCACAGTGAAAAATCGTAAAAGATTTTTTTGCCTTGATGTAGATTTTGTAATAAAATGAACACTGGGGAAGTATTTTGGGAAAATAATAGTTTTCTTTTATTACAATACCATTCCACTTTTCCATGTCATTTAAAATTTATTAAGGAAAAATTTCCCTCAATTGTAATCGAGACTGTAATTTAAAGTATTAGTCCTATTCAAACAGATATTTCCAAATCTAATTTTTGGTTTACCTACTGAGCAGACTAATGAAATACTTTGTTACAATTGCAGAACAGGGGCCAAAAAATGGGTTTGACATTTCATTTTAAAATGTCAAAAGACTAATATACTATTTTTAGGCGAGGAAAAGGATAAATTTTAAATTATGGGATTTCGTTCAACAAGTTGGAAGTGATAATTATTCCAAGTAAAGAATCTACAATCTACAGTATAATTTTGCGTCAGTGTGTCGATTTATGTGTATTTATAATGATATTCATTTTGTTTGTAAATGCGATTCATCCTTCAATAGCAATTTAAAATAAAGATGATGTGCCAATTTCATTTCTTCAATGAAAGGCAACTGTCCACATTTACCAACAATTTATGCGAATTAACAGTTAGAAGAAAATTGTTATGTATCGTTTGGTGCACGTGAACAAAGATAACAAGTTTCATTCTTTGTGTACTGGTTTATCGATTATTGAATATCCGTACTATTGATTGGATAAGAAATCTCGTCACTACTATAAATATTGGCTAGCCACACTATCAGTCACTTAAGCAAATGCACTTTCTCAATAAAGGGACCATCGATTGAGTTAGTAGTCCTCCTCTTCTCCCTTCTGGGGCTGAACAAGATGCTGCCGCATTTTTACTTCAGTTGACGACTAGCAATATTGTATTATTAGTAGAGGTTGTTTTCCCTGATATCTCATATATTCATGGGCCCTATAAATAACAGAATATTTCAATTAGGGTGGATTAAGATATCAAAGCGGAAAAGGAAATCCCTTACGACTTAATGTGACACCTATCATATTTTTTCAGTTTCACTAATTAATTAAATTCTTGTCACCTGCCATAAATCCAGGATAGGGAATATTTCCAAGCAAATTCCCGTTTGTATGACCGTTAAAACAATGTGAAACAGACCTCAAAATACTGCCCTATTTATACCCTAATGAAATAGAGCTATTCAGTCATTCTTATGTCTAGTGACTTTGGAGTATAATGGAGCTAGCGATTTAACGGTCCGAAGTAGTTAGATTCAAGGTTAATTGCTTAATACTATAGCATCCTAGAAATACTAGAAAGCTCTAATAGGGTGTCTCGGCAATTCCTTTTAAAAACATAAAAAATACAGAGCTTGCTAAAAGTACTGCAGGCAAAGTTAATGCGTCCTTAATAAAAGAAGATTGAATATGACGTCATAAAGAATAAAACATTGATAGTAAAAAGGACCTTCGAATGAGACAGAGTTACGTTAGTTTAGATAAATGAATTATTCCCTGGAAGCAGTTGTTGCCATATATTTCTTTAATTGAATTATTCCAATGGAATAATTACATTCTTTCTCCATATATATGATTACATTAAGTAATTGATCCATTCCATTCTTGACTTTTCTCTTGAGTTAGTAAGTGGTAAATTAAAATTGCCATGGTGACTCTTTGATTTAACTCTTTATGCTCTAAGCACTTTTCATTCGGTGTATCATTTTTCCGTCCTTAGTGCAGCTACTTAATTTCATTGGTGGATTCCAGATATCTATAGTAGTTGGTACTTGCTCTTCAACCTCAGTTTTTCCCTCTTTCTCTTCTTACCTATTTTACGTCTTTTTGAGAATTCTTATGCAAGACTTATCATCTCGCGTTCACCGATTTCTTTGTTACCAGTTTGCTATGTGTTCATTTTAGCTACCAAATCTTCTCACCTCTTATACATTCTTACACAAAGGGCTTATGATATTCGGCTGAATCATGACCTGTAATAATTAAAAAAACATTTATTAGACATTAGACAATAATAACATTAATTTCGCTAACATAACGATCGGAAACGGCTCCAAGGATCCAATTTATAAAAGACATTTATCAAAATGTCATTCCCTATGCTAACATCAATCTATCTACGAGAGACCAATAAATTACGTCATATCTATTATTCTTTAGGTACTTTTCCATTCCTTTGCACATCTTAGAGGAGTTGATAAAGGATTTTCTCGTATCATTCTATTTAATTTAATCTGTCACCGTTGCAGCCATCACGAGATTAATCACTCTAAGTTAAATGGGGTAAGAGAGAGGCCTAATCCACTCTGCTCTCTCTCTTGGCCTGTGGTAACATGCATGTATAGGTTCATGAAGCAGATTTTAAAACTCTCAGCTCTTTAGATCAGGTGACTTTTCCATCTTTCCTTTAATTGTGCACGCTGATAATTGGAAATAATAAAGTCTCCCACCTTAAATATTTTTTAAAATTTATATGGAAAACTCCCCTCATTAAATAGAACAGTTTCATTTTAAACGGAATAGTCAAGACTAAGACCATATTCGGTGTTATGGTTCGGTATAAATTAAGTCTCTAAATCAGGTTTATTCACGCCATTAATACTTAATATATTGTTCACTTATGACTTCTCCAATTGCAATGTCGGAAATGCGTGTTTAGAAATGTTTGACTTATCAGCTAAGGTAGTTGGCATTTTCATTGCTGTCCTACTGCCGATACCTTCTATTTTTATTAATCTTCACTACGACAATAGGATAAAGTAGAAATTAATTAGCTAATTAGCTCTATTTAGAATAGAGAGAAAGCTCAAGAGGGCGACAGATGTCCTTGTGTACAAGTCTGTTTATATAAGGGGCAAATGTGCTTATTTGCTTATTTTTAGTGACGGTCTATTCATACAGGATTTTTAAAGCCCCAAATTTTACAAAACGATTGCAATTTGCCTGCCAGCAGAAGAAGATTACACCTAGAACTTAACAAGTTAATAAAACTGGATGATATCCCAGGTATCCGGATTCTCACTGTCAGACCAAATGGTAAACTACCTCTGAGACACGGCGACTTAAGTATGGTTGGCTTTCCTCTGTCATCAGATATACCTCATTTGTTTATCTGACCAGTTACAATCGACATGATATAAGATGACGTGGTCTGGATAAGACGCACTTTCTCTGGGGTCTTCTAGGAGGCTTTTACACAGTTCTTAATATGTAACAATATCCACCCCTTTTCTATGGTTACATCGCAGGTAGTTGGTTAAAGAATATAACTGTAAGCATATAATCTTGATTTTTGAGAAACCAGTATAAGGAAATCAGATTCAAAAGAAAAACTTTCATGTGCACCGCCGGTGTAGTGACTGTTAGATAAGACAGAGGTTTTGATTTAACACCTATCCGCGTATATTCGGCTATTTCATAAACTGGAAAGTAATGACAATTTTTTAGAAATTTTCCAGAATCTTGATTCTCTTTTGTTCTCTGTTCATTAAAAATAGTGTTGGCTAGCTGGATAGCAAATGAAAAGGAAATAAAATAGAACTAAACTTAAAGCAAATAAAAATTCCGATGTAAAATAGGAAATCAACTCAGTAATAATATTAATATTTTATTTAAAATGTCGAAGAATTGCTTTAATTAATATAGTTAGTTAAGGCACTTTTAAATCGATTGGCTGTAAACATTACGATGATTGTGAACATCGTGATCTATTTGAAGAGCTCACTGATATTTGAGGATTAAAACATTATTTCAGTAAAAAGAAATTCTTTTACCAATTGAAGACAGAAATCATTTGTTCGATCGCCGAAATTGTGTTCCTGACTTTGTAATCTCTTCCCCGCTCTCCGTCTTACGCACCGAAAGTTAACTTTCTTTACCGAGTGCTTAGATTTAACCTTCGAAAGGCGGTTAACCCTTAGGAAGCTAGTTCAATTTACCAATAATTTTAATCACTATGACCGTCAAGCCAAGTGAAGGAGTTACTGCGTTAATTAGGAAGCTTGAATTTTCTTAGCAGGCTCTGATCACGTTTGTTATGGTGTTTCTCCAAAAATCCCTTCAACAGTATTTAACTCTTCTCAAATATCCAGAGGCAGTAAAAGTCCGCACATATATTTGTGAATAAATTTTACACATTAAGTTATTTTTTGTAATTCAACATAACACTAGCAGATTTGACTGAAATTCGTTTTATCCAGCTAAAAGATAACATAGTATTCTCACTACTTAGATTAACAACTTAAATTAATTATATACTGGATTCATCTCATCAGTAGACTTGAATTTTCCCATCATTTTTTTTCATTCTTCCCTTTTCACTGAAATTAGTCCCCATTTATTGTTATCCAACTGAACGAAATTTCGCTAGTGTTTAATCTATAAAGCTATTTCGTGATTTGGCAGTAAGAATTAAAAACGTGCAAATGTTTTGCACTATTCCTTAATTATCCTATTTCTAACCGTTGATTTTTGGTCTTTTAACACTTCTTATGACTTTTACACCGAATAACCGTTTTAAAATGAGATTTTCTAAACAGTCCCAGACCTGCCGATATGCGTGACTGCTAAAAGATGGTGTTTTAGACAGACCTCTCGTTATCTCCCACGTACTCGGGCCGAATGATGTGAAATGACACTCATCATATTTGCGGCGGTCTATCGAATTAACAAAAATTTGTATTCTGTTTTACGTTTGGGACACAGGGTGATTCCTAAGTGCTTTAACATTGAGTGCAGTTTGTTTTTAACTTTGACGTCTGAAATTTCATGCTCTGTCTGATATAAAGAAAAATGGAAGAAGAAATAGTCCCAAAGCTGTAAAAGATATACGCATAACCTTAAACAAAATGCCTTTTCTAAATCATTACCAGTAAGTTGCCAGCCGTAAAAGAGCTTATACCTTATTGTTTTTCTATATTTATGGATGTATTTCGTCTCATACTTGAGAAAATCGAAAGAATCCGTATAAAGCATCATTAAGGTACGATACTGTCAGCAAATAAATGATTTCTGTGTTTGCTCATCAAGCCCTTTCCAATAAAGTTTTTGAATAATGATAGAAAGACATGCAATTTGAAAGAAGATGGATCAAAAGTTTTAATTTCATCAGGAAAGAAAATTATTAATAGGTTAACAATAGTTCAAAAATGTTTAATTATTCCGTGAAAATCTTGAGCTCGCACAGATCATGACATCAAGGAATTTTCATTCTAATAGGTGATCATTTATACAAGTAGTCAGTTTGCCACAAATATGGTTTAGGAACTGAAAATTAAAGATGAATCAAATTTTTCTTTTAAATGTCAATAAGTTTATTTTTAGTTAATATAAACTAAAGCAAAATTTGTCCCATATGAATTGAAGGTCAAAGAGATACACTAATTTCATTGGTTAGCATCTTGAGCTAAATGTGAGATGTGTGGTGTTATTTAATTTAAGCGTAATTTACCATAAATCTTTTTTCTAATTCATTGTATATTTCCTTTATTAAATATTTAATATTGTTTGTCATATTAACATCTTTGTTCAGTTGATCAAAACTATAGTGTCAACTTTCTTGAGGATTACTGTGAGCGTCACTCCTAAACTTATATTAGTTATCGAAGTTATACTCTAATGGAGTGGATTTGTTCCGCCTTCCTCATTAATTCTATCCTCTTTACGTTCAAAAGTAAATTTCTTCCATTTTTTTAGTTGCTGATTCAATGAACTATCACGAGCTCTTCTCTCAAGGAGTTCAGTTCAAAAACGTCGTTACCTTTAATAATTTCGCAGGCTTCGTAATTGCTCGCGAGTACCTTGAGAATTACTATCGAATTAAACATTCTGATGAAGTGACGCAATACAACTTTTACAAATTTCTGCTAAAAATCATTCAGGGAAGTGATGAATCGATCGTAAATAGCATATTTGATCCCGACTGCATGCCTATTTCCCTTATGCGTAGGGTAGCAGAAAGGTTTGTGTCTACATTTGTCTCTCACATAAATAACTACTTCTCTCTAGATTACAGTCATTTAGAAATATAGACTATCTCGTCGCTTATGTCTATCGGACTGCAATCAAACAAGTTTTTGCTCGTGATACTGGCGAGATGGAAGATCCAACTTTGATTACCTTCCATCTGAGCAGTCTTGTTGGTCAATTTATGCGCAAATTTGTTGTTGCCTTTCATATGATGCACTTTGACCAAATCAGCAATTTCATCAATGCTTTTTTCTCTCACTATGATACCGTGAGATCTCCATTTAATCCCGAGTCACCAGAAGATGATTTGAATAGGCAAGTAAGCTTGGTATATTTATAGGTTCATTTTATGTATAAGGTTTTTATCCTCAATGTAGTTGATGTGTTTTAATTCTTATATCCGTAATATCTGGACATCATTCTATTTCCTACATGGTTCCCTATTAAAAAACGCAATTAACTGAAATTCAGATGTCTATTAACATTATTCACCAAATTGTCCAGCTGTTAAGACTTCTTTATTATTCCTTCCTTTGGGTTTAATGAACCTGGAAACCTGAAATTTCTTATAGAACGTTGAAATGTTTTCTTTTTACGCCCGCTACTTGCGCAAAATTAGAATATCTTAATTCGATTAAAGCTCTTTCAGATTAAACTTCATCTCTTTAAAAAAATGGTCTTATTTTTCGTCCTGGTAGAGTATTTCTATCAAGAACTTATTTCGACTTGGTACATCTCTTGGTACATCTCTTTGTCTTTACATATCGGTGTCTAATGGCTCCAACGAAGCTTTTATTCAAACTTCGCCGACTTTCATTTGCCGTGATTCTACTAATAAAAATGAATGCAATTAAGATAATCACATTTAACTAGTGCTTCTGGGATTAGAATACTGTACCTTATTGGACGCGAAATTGGCATATTTTTATTTCATTTTAATTCTCTGTGGCAAGCAGAAAAATAATTAACTGGGTCAATAAATTTTTGTCTGGGTTTGGGATTCCTCAAGTATGTCTATTTATGTATTGTTTGTCCACCGTGCCCTAATGTTTCAAAGTTCTGGCTACTGAACTCGAGAGTAATAATTAATGTCTGCACTCTTCAAATTTGATTGATCTTGAGATTTTGAGTGGGAGATTGCTAGTGCATATTTCAGTATATCTGTCTCTTCGAAGACTGTTTAGTAAGCACCAGCTTGGAGTTTCACTTCTCTTATATTTCAACTTCGCTTAGTTTTCAACAAGTCGAAGCATATTGTGAGGACATCATTGTAAAATGCGGTCGTATGGGAGCCCTTACTCCTGCAAAGTTGGAAAAGCTGATCCTTAATCTGGAATCCTTCGTGAAGCGTTATCCCGATATGTACAAAGCGGTAAGTGGCGAATTTATAAAGACGAATATTGTCCAAGATTTCAGAGTGCTTACTGTCGTCCGTTTATTTGTTTATTACTTTAGCGCTACGCTTTGCATTTACTGGCCGTACGTCGGGGCAACCTCTCAGAAGCTGAATCCCATCTCTTCAAGGCGTTTGAATTGGCTGTATCTACTCCCAAGCCGGAGCTTAATGATCTCGTGGCAGAAAGGAAACTTATGGATGGTTGGACTCGTATGACACTGGGAGCTGCAGATATGCACTATAGGTTCAATCAAATGTAAGTTCCACCTGGCTTCTGTGGAGGATTGCACTAAGTCATTAGAAAATATATTTAGTAAATGATATTTGATTATTTTATGTTTAATGAATGTGTTGGTTCCCTATTCCTCAGTGTCTTTTTACTTCGCCTATACCCTTGAAGAATGTACTTTTAACTTTGGAACACCATGGCTCAAGCGCCTACACAAAATTTCCGTCCATGTAGGAGCATTGATGTCTTCATGTACCTTGATGTATTCTCGTCCCATCTGTCATGTTCTTGAACCACGCGCTTACGCCTTTGCTATACCTTGGGTTATTTATCTGTCTCATTGTACTTAAAAGTGCTTTGTTTCCTTATTTTAGACAATCTTGTAAATACACCCCATCCGCACAATCTCTTAAAAACATGAACATAAAAAATATCTAAAAAATGTTCAAGCCGTAATATTTGAACCGGTTTATTCATTCGAATGATCATCCTAGTTTTAGTTGCGATCCGCTCTTATGTAACGGAAAGAGACTTTTGACGATCGATTATGCATATGACCGGGGATGAGGATAATTCTTTTAATAGAGCGCTTTATATGAATGGTTGGGGAAACACAAACCAATCACCGCAGACACACCTTCAATTCGCTTGGTGATGATGGGCAGTCTCTGGAGCACTGTTTGGGCTTATCATGTGGTCGTCATCAATCATCTTCCCCAGTTGACTATTGATTCCATTATTATCGTTCTTCATAAGAGTTCTAGATTATCTATGTGTATTTATATTAAAGATGATTGATTACTTAACCTACCTCGTGGCAGAAAAAGTACTTATATCTATTTTTCTTTACTTTTAGTCCGCAAGCTCGATGTTATCTTAACCAAGCATTAGCCCATGCCCTTGAAACCAACGATGTTGTTGGTCTCCGGTTTGCCAAGGTTAGTTTTCCTCCGCTTATCTATATTCATTGAACTTATCTCCACAATCTCATTCTTATGGACTAGTATATTTGTTTCAATCCGTTTCGTAATTTTGTCTCTTTTGTACGTTTTAGATGGCTCATGAAGTACTTAATCCTCTTGGAGAGCCATTCAAATTCAGGACGCCAGATCCTACAACTGCCACAGCATCTTCAGTATCTTATATTGTTTATTTCCTTTTATTCTTTTCAGTTTAAGTTTTAATTTTTCCGTCCTTCCGACATGATTTAGAATTTAAAGTTGATTTTTACATCGCTTAATAATTAGCAACTTCTCATTTCGTTTGTGAAATTTTCGTTGATAAATATCACCAAGCTACCAAAAATAGACTAATTAGGTCATAAGTCTTGTTTTTCATCCAAAATAAGTTATCTAAGTTACAAACGACCCACGCTTCTTTTTTCAAGCTTTTAAACTTGTCTGAAACTAACGTTTATCAAATAATTGATTTTCATTTACATTTGAGGTAAATACTTCACTCAATTCAGTTTCAGCACTTGAAGGGTTTGTGCTCTCAATTTTATTTCCCTTTTGATTTTATTTCGTTATCTTTGCTTATTTTGAACTATTCAAATAATTTCAGATGTCCCCAAGGTCCTCTCACTACCCGAAAAACTTTGTTTTGTGCTCTAGCTTGACTACTACATCCTTTGAAGAATGTTGATGAATTTTTATTAGTTTGTTTCGCTTTTTATATCCTACATCTCTCCTTTAGGACCTCCAACTTGCTGAATTGCGTTGCAAATTGTTCCGACTCCTTGGGAATGGAGCAAGTCCAAAGGAGTAAGTATTGTTTGATACTTCTCTTATTTGTTTACATATAAGCACATATGTTGAATCAAATATATAAGAATACTTATTCGTTCGCTTAAACGTTGTTAAAGTAATCTCATGTCCAGTAGACTAAGTAGGAAGAAGACAAGTCCTATTACACAATGGGGATTCATTTAATAAGAAAATAACATTACATACATTGCTTTCAGTTTATTAGGAATGTTTAGGCTTTCTCTTGTACAAGAGGAGGACCACTTGGATATCCTGCTTCTGACCCTGACTTACTATTCCCTTCTTATTACTACTGATATTCAAAACGTGGAGAAAAGATAGATTGTCTGTTGAAAACTTTACTGGGCATAAAGAGAAAGCTCAGAGGAGTGAGGAAGAGAGAGACTGTGTATATGAGCACGTATGCACATATACAAAGAGGGCATGTATAGTTAAGGCAAAGAGAGAAGAAGGCGATACATTCTAAGTGCTTGAAATCTATTGCAACTGTTTGGGGTTCAACAAGTTTTCGCCTGGGTGTGGTTCATCCCTTGAATTATGGTCTCATGGGTAGAGTCTTTCTCATCCTTGCTATTTCAGTGAATTAATTTGGGAAGAGGGTAGATTGAAGCAGCTGCTTCGAAATTAACTGAATGGGTTGCAAGACAGATGTCCTTGGTGGGACGGACTCTTTAAGGTTGATTTAGCTGCTAGCCACGGCTCAGAGAATGCAGTACTAGGTAGAATTTATTAAATTTGATTGCTGCATATACGGCAATGACCAATAAAACGGAGGTGGAATGTAGCTTTATTATCGGGAAGATTTTGAGATACCTTTCCATTCCCCGAAAAGAGTGTCGGAAGATGCATTCATCGGATAACGGAATTCGATAATAGGTGCAAAATAAGATGGAAAAAGAGCTGAAAAGGTGGTAAAGGTAATCTGAACGAGGACTTCGTAGTTGGGAAAGTCGGATATAACTCATTTTTTAAATTACTGTCGGGGTATACCTAAGGAATATGTACACTCAAGTTGATGAGTTTGTCTTCCAAAATGTGTTTTATTTCTAAAGAGTTCTCCTGACCTACTTCAATTCGGAAATCGCTGCCCACTCGGAGGCTCAATCAACTCTCCTCTTAGATCTTTCCTTTGCATTCTCTTACTATGGCTATAAGTATGTAGTTTCTTCAAATCTATATTATCTTCCTTTTTTTGATTACATTCAGTATTATACATTTGCGTTGCATTTTAGCACAATGGCCACCACGCTGTTGCAGTGTGTCATCATTATGGAATGTCTCTGTCCTTGCGCCACCTCAGATTATGTCCTCGCCCTATCGATTTCTCAAATTGCCAGAGTCCTTGCTTTAAAGGTGAGTAATGTGTTACTGTAACTTCGCGTGAAATCTCTTTCTTCTTTTAAAAGCATTAATACTAGTCTCGTTCATTTACTAAGTTGGCATACCGGATGCTGGCAGATGCGTAGGTTTTAAATTTCGGATTTGCAGTTTATTCTTGAATCGGGGTTCGTTAACTCAGATTTGAAATGATGGTTACTATTTAATACCTTTGACTAAACAAAAGCAAAATTTTTAATCATTGACAAATATCTGAACACAGGCAGGAGTTAGGGAGAGGAAGATATTGGGCATAAAGGGCTAGTAAAAGTCAGGATGTCTAAAGACATTAAATCACTTGAGTTCACGAAGTTGTATACATTTTACTGATAAGTTATGGTTCTTTGATTCATTATCTGATTCTGCAATGTTGAAACTTCACGATTTGTTCCCTAGGTTCTTTAATAGTAATTTACAAAACTTTCCAACCTTCTTAGAAGGGTTCACAGTACTTGACTTGGGTGAAGGGAAAGTATCCTGGAGTCGTTCTTAGGAGAAACTCACCACCGAATGCGCACAGATGGGCATTGACCTCACGACCTCGTCGAAGTTAATCACTACACCCCCGGCAGTTTTCATAACTAATTGATCAGTAGATTGCTTGTTGTTCTATCAAATTCCATCTTTTTTATTATGTCGTTATCTGTGTGTAAATAATGTATTTTAATATCCTCACACGAATCCCTCTGATAGACAAGGCTCTTAATCTTACCTGGTTTCTCCTCTGCAGGGGTTTCCGGCTGTAGCAGTGGGTATGCTCAAAACCGCAACTGAATCGATCGGTTTGTTCTCAGAGCGGGCCTACTTTGAACGTGCTCGTGTTGAGATCCAACTGGAACAGTCATTCCGCATGGAGAGCAATTTAGATCACTGTGGTCGACTTGTCAGTGATCTCGCTCTTTTCTGTCCATGGGAGTCTCATCTGAGGTAGACTAGAAGTGGCTGTTCTTACTGAGGGTAATACTGATTAACTCTACTGTGTTCTCATTTTAGACGTGCCAAACTGGAGCTGAGGCGAGGAAACAAATCCCTAGCTATGAATATTCTACAAGGCATAGCGGAGAGATCAAAGGAGCTGAGATCGGCTGCAGGTTTCGATAAGGACGAGATGACACGTTCGGAGAAACTATTCAGAGAATCTGGAGACATTAATGAGGAGGTTCTCATTAGGACTCTTGAACCACCGCTCACTGGTGGGGCTGGAGCGCTCGTACTATTTGAAATTAGAGCTAGAATTGCTATGGTGAGTGACTAACGAAATGATTTTCTTTAAATGCTGAAAGAGGATGTGGTGAAGTTTAGGCCATCAGGATTCACCAGTCCGTAAGAGGACGTGAGTAAATTCTCTTACACGGCTAAAGTTTTTCTAATATATACCAGAAGATGGCGGTCTCTTTCCAAATCAGATTTCCATTTGTTGGACATATTTGTGTACAAGCGGTAAAAATGAAAGAGAAAGAATGAGGAGCAGGGGGGAACAAGTCAGTGGTACAGTGATCGAATTATGATATTCTGATTTTAGTTAACTTTTGCGTTCAGTGATGAGTAACCAGTAAAAGCCGTCATCTGATAGGACATGTCTATGCGTAAGTGTTCGCGATTGTAAGGTCTTGATAAAACGCCAATGTAACGTAAAAAGCTTGAAATTCTTTAATAACTTCATATTATTTCGTATTTTCACTCGTTTACGTTCCTTCAATCCCCTAATTCGCTTTTCGAAATTCCAACGATAACCATTTTGATCCAGTTATCTATTTATTTGGAAAATTGAATTTCATAGCCTCCATACTCTTCGGAAATTCGAGTGTATAGTTAAATATATTAAATCTAATACATGCATTATGGGGACAATTTCGTTTTCCATTATTTAATTTAAATTTCATATTATTGTCAGAACGTAGTGTTGGGAGTCATGGTCTAGATAGATTTTTATTAAGGCACGTGAATAGGAAGGGGCATAAGATCCGTAAGATGTTCGAAAGAATAAAATAAGAACCAACCAATATAAGGAGTACAAATTGTGAAAGTAGGCGGACATTTATCTCATATCCGCCTACCTCTGCGGCTCGAAATTAAAGGACCTAATCTCTGAATTTTCTATTCATATACATTCTTCTATATATTCTGGTTATACTTTTGCATTATCTGGGAATAATTTTATTTAAAATTATTTTGTTTTAATTTGTATTTAACCATTTAGGCCCTTTTAAAACTAGACTAGCATAAAGGTACGCTTATATAATGTAAGATTTCTATTATTTTGGCGAATTTTCCTCTTAGTCCAGTTTTAGTTCTCTATTTTAAAAATAATCCGACATTAAATTGTTATTTTCTCTTTTTTTTATTTTTTTTATTTTTTCACTTAGTAGTAAGTGAATTTTCTAACTTTTTGCGTGATATGGTATTCGAACATTTTGAATTTCACCAAATATATTAAAATGTATATTACTGTTTTGGTTCAGTAGCATCTCATTTTTTCCTTTTAAAATCCGTCTTATTTCGGGCTAGGAAACAAACGTCATGCATGTTGTCATGGCTATATCCTTCCGTTTTGTTTTTTTCACCTCTCAACCGACCTACAGGTCATTTCACTAACAAATGGCTGTCATTTTATCGAATACCGGTATCGTTGTTTTCCTAATAGTATTTTTTAACTGTAAAAATGACGGACCGAATTCGCCGACGTGTAATTGACTACTCTAAATACTAAATCCCTTAATTGATTCCTCATTTACTATTTCTTTCTTCAAGTCGGAGCTCTTCGCTTGCAATGATCAATACCTGGAGGCAATGAAACAACTGGACTCCGCCCTAAAACTCAGTCAACAGAATCATTTGAAAGTGTCCGAAAATATGTGCGTCATCCTGATTTTCACTCTTGTCACTTTATCGGATGTGGCTCTAGATAATCCTCTTCCCGAAGATATAAGCCTTTATGATGTCTTCACAGAGGTCTGTCATCAGGCTGAACCGGCTTTGGCAAAGAATTTGGTCAATTTGAAGATGTGGCTTTCGTTTGTTGTGGGATGTCCTAATGGTGGGTTCCTTGCGTATTCTTTATTCTCGTTCTCTAGGTTACTACAGATACCATTAAGGCCGTATTGTGAAATAGGAAGTTTTATGACCATAGCTATGCGCTGTGGGTGTAGCGGTCTGGTTGATATTAACTATGACGGGAGTGGTAGAATATGAATTTCTTCGGGATGTTATTTTCATATGCCGGTTATTTTAAATATTGATCTTAGGTTGGATAATTTTATCTTGATAGTATTATTATTCTGACATTCGAGTGGTGTGATAGTAGTTCCCAAACTTATTAAGGCAGGCGTTTCTCAACACTCACGTCGGTGAATGATTTGCGCTGTTGATCCTTTAATATGAAATCCATATTCTACCGCACTTCTGATCGGTAATACAAGCACATCTGATTTTTCCAATCACTGAATGTGCACCAATGAGTACTAAATCCATAACCTCTAATTTTGTTGACTGTTGCGATGTTGTTTATAAAAAGTTCAAATTTTTCAGTGAATGTTTGGGTAGAGGAGGGACATCAAGAAGTTTCTCATTTTGGTAAACTCATATTTAACATTAATTCTGCTTGTATGAGAGAGGGTGTCGTCTCATTCTTTTGATCTCTGGGCAGATCGATTCTATACCCACCCACACTTCCGTTGTACACTATCTCACGACAAAATCATTGCTGATTTAATTAAGCAGATAAATTTGACGGAGTCGACGTCCCTTTTTGATGTGAAATATGCAGTTTGCCACCTCTTTTGACCTGTCTTAACCAATGTGTTCGCGGCATTGAGCTCATTGGATATGTGCTGATGAGTATCCGTTTCGTGGTCTCTACCTTTGCTGACTTACATTGCATCTAGATAATATTGCATAAATGGCTTTTTTTGTTTTTAATGCTTATTCGGTAGGAAAAATTACCAGTGACTACCACTGGTCCTCTTCCGATCATCTATTTCGTCGGCGTGGATGACTGAATGGTGTTGCAAACTTCTGTGTGCGGGTGGCACAGCGATTAAAATGCGAGTGATACTATCTATCAGTTGATTTAAGCCAATGCATCTCGAGCCCTCCTACTCTTCTGTTTTACACCAAGTCTAGTTAAAAAAAATGATACAATAAGAAGTATATACATTCTCTGTTTATCAGTTTTTTGTGATACACATCAAGGAAGAACAATGTCAATCACTCATTTAGGGTTCTAACAACTGTACATTTCAACTTCACTGCCAAACTATGCAACAGCAATAACAGCAGGCTCTGTTTATCTAAGAGCCGTCTAAATCATGATGATAAATTTATTTTATTTCTACTTTGTCTCCAGTTCGTCTAATGCTTTGCTTGTTTTTCTTTATTGTAGTGAAGGAAACGTGGAAAAAACATTTGCAGGAAAGTGCTGTTTTCTTCGGTATTACTGGGGATATATTCAATCTGCAGAGAATCAAACATATTCTTGTAAGTTTATGTGGATATAAGTATTTGTTTTAAACTTAGGGCAGTTGTATATTGTGAATGTCGAGCGGTCTGACATGATCTGCGATTTCTCTAAGGTTTTAATGCAAAATCACTATTGCGTTGTGTAGTTACGAATATCTTTTCTTTAATCTAGTAGGAAGGAGAATAGTAACTGAACTATGCTTTCACCCTCACTTAATTCATAAATTTGGGTTTCGAGCCCAGGTATTTGAGTTTGATGTTTACACCAATGTTTACATGCACTATTCCAGTTAAAAATATTACGTCTCGGTCGCATTTATGGGCACTCCTAATGGTTACCGTTTAAACAAATAGCTTGTCGATTTTCTCACAACTCGTATATTTAAAAGAGGAGTCTCTAATAAAGAATCTCTTATTTAGTCATTTCTTCGAATAACCACTGTGTTCAATCATGCTAACCTTAACTTCGAGTTGTCTTATGCGCCAGCTACTCAGAAATGGCATTTAATTTCTAATGGTAATCCCAGATTTTTTCTTTCAATTTGCAAATTCACCTTGAGTTACTCCCTTCTACTCCAAGCATTTATATTTGGATCTTGTTATGATCCTTATTTGAGCTAAGAAAATTGTTTCTAAACTCTTCCTCATTAACGTTAATTATTTCTATTATATTCACCTGATGGGTATCAATGGGGTTCAAATTATGTTAGCCATATACGAAATCGCTATCTAAATATCTTAACATTGTTTTATTCGTTTCTAGAAATCTCTTGATAACTTGGGAGAAGAGAATTCCAAAGCAGTGTTTGCCAAATATCTGCTCCCTATTAGTTGATGTTTGTACCGACTGTGAAGAATCATGTTGAGGCTTTTGAGCATTTTTTGCACAGAATTATGTATATTTTGTATTTTTTTGCTATTGTGTTTCATTAAAAACATGATTCGAAGCCTTTTGTATTCTTAAATATGTAACTGAGATGTCATGGTTGTTTTTTAATATTTTATATATCTGAGTAATTATAAGGAACTGACAGTCGGGGTATTCATTAAAAAGCCCTAAAGAAACTCAGAAAAGATATGCAGTCATTTTATCATTCGTACCCATAAAATTATGGCATTATTAATAAAATTTGTACATTGTCCTTATTAAAAAGTGGCTATTTCTACATACCTGTGGGAAGATGGGACTTATCCTAACAAGATAAGCCTAGGGATCTTATGGTTAAAAATAGACAATTACATAATTTCAAATTCAGAAGACCAGGAGTTTAGTTGAGGCCAAATATCAATAACAATAAGACAGTGTGTAGGGTAGAGGAAGAAAGAGTGCCTCTAGGTTCAGAGAGCGGAAACAGCATTTGTACCTAGTCTTTTTAAACCGTGTAAATAAGCTTGGTTGTTATCGAAGTAGAACCTATAGGTGTGCTTTTATCAAGTCTGGACTCTGTGGACACATTAGGAGTGAATTTTCAATGTACCAGAAGTTCTGTTCATTTTTTAAAATTTGAATTAAAGTGAAAATTTTGCCAAAGATACATTTGGTGTTTAACATAGTCACCATTTTTATTAATTACATCTTTCCGTCTTGCCATAAGCTTTCTCATTCCTTCATAGAATTTAGCCTGTTTGGACTCAAAGAAAGAAACCAGCTTCATTTCGACCTCTTATCTTGAAGTAAACCTTTGTCCCATTCAATGATTCTATAAGCTCCTGAAAAAATGAAAATCGGCTGGTGTAAGATCGGGAGAATATGGTGGGTGACGCATGACTTCTCAACCAAATTCTTCAACGAGATTTTTAGTTGCTCTTGAAGTGTGAGGTCTGGCATTGTCATGGTGCAGAATCACTCCCTTTCGATTGATCAAAGAAGGCCGTTTTTCCTACCGTTAACAGCTTTTAAACGAGTTAGCTGCAGACAGCAAACTTCAGATGTTATTGCTTGATTGTCACCTATTAGTTCATAATAAACAAGTCCCACCATACACACAAAGAATTTGATTCGGATGCAGTTCACTTCTCAGGTTGTGGAATTGAATTTGAACCACGACTTAGCCACTTAACATTGTTGTAAAGATCCACTTCTCGTCGCTGTTAATTATGATTCGGTCTAAAAAAGATGTCCGAAGTTCACGAGAACGCAGTGAAACATTAACAAGTTAATTGAAGTAATCGTGCCCTAAACACGTAGCTCAAAAATTGAACAGAACTTCTGTTAAAACCTGATAAGATGCACCTTAATACAATCACCCAAAATCCTTAGGAGATCTTCCCTTTATAATCTTTAGTTTATGTACCAGTTTGATCAACCAGTATCGACTTTAAAGTGATCTCAAGAATAAATTTAAGGGTCAAATGAACACTCGTAAAAACATATGAATTGTTGAACAAGTCATTACTATTCATGCTGTCGTTTTCAAAAATAATCGATATTTATCTTTGGGATATCCAGAAGACTCATTGGTTCGAGGTAAGAAGGGAATAGAAAGAGATCGCTCTAACAACTGAAATTAACATTTCATCGAAAATTGTGATCAGATCTACAGTCTGCTTGAAGATAAGTCCACAGTTAATAATAAGGCAATCATTCTAACGTCACAGGCGCTTTTAATGAAGTTCAATGAAGGGAAAATGGCTTTAAGAGAATTTCTTTTAAGGTAATATTCACGTCCACCTATGTATGTATTTTTCCTTGTGGGTATAGAATTAGATATCCATACTGGATTTCATTAAAATGACAAATTATCACATTTGGATTTTCAAATGGTGCTTAACTGGCCCATAAGTGTGTAGAAAACCAAATCGGGGAGTTATCATCAATGAATAAAAGTTGTTTCATTGATTTAAATGAGTGACTTCTCACAAGTAAAAAAACTGATTTTATATGGTTTATGTTTCTATATTAACTAAAAGGATAAAGATTTCTTATTTAGTGCATCAAAGTACCAAATTACTACTTGTCTAATATCTAAGAGAGGTCACATTTATGAATGATGATTATTCTACTAATCCAAATAAGAAAAGATCTATGGACCTGATTTGCTCTGGCTAGAGATATTAGAAATATTTTCCGAAGTGTTATTTTAAGATCACTCACACTTCAAAAATCAAAAATCGGTAAAGTAAAGAGGTTTATTGATGAAGTCCGTAATTCATTACTAGCGAATGGATTATTTTAGGGAAAAACTGGTGAAAGTCTTGCCAGATAATATAATCGTAGGAAAAAGTGCATTTTCTTGTTCGTTTTGCATGATTATTTAACGGCGATAATTGTCGGAGAGATGTACTGCATTGGCGCAGGAAAAAAACTCGCGAGTTTTTCTTGTTTGTGTCTGGTTAGATCATTTCAGAAACACCCTACTTCTAATCGATAGTGGGTTATTCTAATACTTTGCCCATCTTCTTCGCAATGGGCGTAACAAGCAAAGGAAGAGATATAGCCCTGACGTTTAAAAACGCCACCGTCTGATATGTCCACTTGACAGGTCTCTTTAGGAGAAGAGAGTAACAACAACATGTTAAAAACCTCTCTTAGAGTTTAAGCTGAATTATAAATGTCAAAATAGGGCTTCAAACCATTTAATAAGAATTCATAATTCTACTTTGGACCATTTTTCAAATTAAAATTTGTCTCGATATACTGAAGATTAGAGAAGGTAAAGACTGAGATCAGTGACTATGGCTTTATTGTTCCAGACGTTTTACATGCCCAGTTAATGACTTTCATCTATGATTACAACTAACAAAGGGCCAAACAAAATGAAGAAGCCTCTTCTAAAAGCAGAAGGCCAAGATATGAACCAAATCACGCGCATTCTGGACAAGAGGAAGATAACGAAAAAATGGATGGAGTAGAGAGAAGAATTGGGAATTTAAGGTGAGGGGAACATGCGTCAGCTCTAAACGGATAAGAGAGAGATATGATGAAGAGGCCTAGTTGACTTTTTTCAGTTCTTTGTCCTATGGGTAACCAATGGAAAAATTATTTTCCTACTAATAGGGCATCGTAGATTTTTGAGCGACCGTCTGCGTTCGATAGAATGCTACAAGTATATTTGTTAAATATTTGTGAATTAACACAAAGTCGCATATAAAATTAAATATAGATAGGTTGTTCCGTATCATCATGATTTATTTCATCTGTCATCTTCGGCAAAGGGAAGTAGGTTGGTCACTATTAGTCTACTTTTTGGTTGTTCTAATTACTAGACTTGTATCGAAGGGTCTTGCACCCGTGACGTTTATTGAGATACAGGCACACACTACCGCTACGTCACACGAGCAAATCATTCAGCAATAATCTATATTTGAACACCAAATTCTGTCCAAAATGGCTGTGGCCTTACGTAAGGCGTCAAAATGGATAAGGCGTTGGGCAAGAAGAGGGAACATTTCATTGCTGTCACGAGGCAAGGCCATCCCACCCCAACCGTGTCTTGGTGACAGTTTTTTGCTGCTGCAAGAATTGGACATGACTCATTGATGTGGAGAGAAACAATTTTGGTACCAATCACAGAGTACCTTTCATCAACGCCTGACTCATTGTCTGTTTATTTTATTCACCTTAATTTCTCTCACGTTCTCTCGCACCCACTCAAATAGCCATGCAAATTTTACAGGGATGTTACTGCTGATTGTGATTGAAGGCAGAAAAATAAACAGTTACTTTTTTCGATTGTGGAGTTTCTATTTTTTCCAATGGCGACGTGGGAAGACGTTAATTTAGATAATGTCACAGAAATGTATTTTGCTATGTCTATTTTTGAATGATTTTTGCTTCATTGAATGCAATAACGTAGCTTTTACGCTGATCATAATTTGGGGAATGTTTTTTACAGTTATTTCGTACGTAAGTGTAGTGTATAAAGAAGATATCAGTATGCATTTATATTTTTTCCATTTTAGAGGAGAAAAGTTTTGTATTTGCAGTTTTTAATTAAGATATTTGTTAATATACATAATTGATCAATTATCGTCATTTCAAGGTCGATTATAATAAATAGAAAATAATTGATCTATTTCCGTGGTCAGTTAGTTCCCTAGCGGTGGGGAGTAATAGATATTCTATCCTTTTCTTTCTATTAATTTGTTTAGAATGTTTTATTTGGGTCTAAGTTATTTTGTTATAGATGTCATTTTAGGAATATTTCTGCTTAATCTTGCATAATACAATTATTAAAATCAGAAGTAAATTGTCAAATATACGTCAAATTTAGTGTGTAATGAGAATCAAACTCTCATTGTTTTATTTAGAAGCATTTTATGATTTTTCTTCAATTCTTAGAAAAAACTTGATTTGCTTTCACTCAAATTTTAAAAACACCTCAATTACAATAATGCACATGTTTGCCTAGAGAGTACGTTTTTGCATGTATTTTTTTCTGGCCAAGTGAATCATTGTTGGGATAAAAATATAATTGTTTATTTAGGCAACTAAAGGAACGATGAATAAACAATAGTTTGAAAGAGGACCACTCCTTTCCAGCCTCCCTAGTACAAATTAGCACAAACTATAGTAAAATTTCTCACAAGTAAGAAAGCAATGAAATTTAAATTTTATTCATTTCTGAATCTTGGAATGGATTCAACGTTAAAAACAACTTGGGCCACCCTTGGTATAATCTCAACAGATTTTCTGCAAACTTTTAGGATTTTATTTATAAAATAATAATGAATCTTCCATATTCCATCGTATATTTTCGCTAATGAGATCAACTATGTTAAGACCCGCTAAGATCATCCTGTTTTCTCAACCTTTGAAGGAAAAAATGAATTGTATTGACCTGACCTAGCACCATAATTATAATCGACCGTTCAAAAAACTGAACAATATGGGCAAGAATTTAATCGGTAACCAAGGTGAAAAATTAGAATGGGAAGCTTTGAATTACCCACTAGGCAAATTTCGTGTAGCCTAAATCCAAAAATCAAATGTGGGATGACTTTCTCGATACTTCATTCTCAAGTATTTTCGATCCCTCCCATGCATTTTTTACTGGACTTTACTATTACTCGATTTCAACTGCTTTCTAACGATGAAGAATTGTAAGATATTTGCTTTATAGTGGTTTATATTATTATTTATAATGTCATCGCTATAACCTGAAAATTTCTAAATAAGTACCAGGAATAGCATTCCGATTTATTTCGTTTTGGACAATCAGTTCAATCAAGATTATTTGCGATCAACACCACACAGTCATATTTTAACTTATTCTCAATTAAATTCTCTCAATAAAGTAATCTAGTTCGGAAATCATCATATATTTCATTCATTGGAAGCAAACGTCATTCTTCTCCTTTATTGTCACGAAAATTATTATATTTAAAATGCGGTAAAATTTTGTAAATCGTGTTAATTTGGGAAATTTTATCCTAATTTTCCCCAAGAAATATTTTTCCGCCATACCTTTGACAATTTACTAGTTTGACAATATTGGCAAATATTTTAAAATTTTAAATTTTTCCAAAAATTATTTTAAATCGCGGAGCTGGTAGTGTAATGATAGAGTAAATTTCTGACTCATCTGGTGGCAAGGTTTTGAAATTGTGTCAGTCCATATTAAGTGCCTCCCACATTAGGTTTGCAATGAAACAGGCAGATGACATAAAATTTATCTTTTCTCACTCTTACAGCATTAAACATACATACTTATTTAGTCACTTTATTCAGAAGAATATGATCATCTAGCGTTTGAGATAGCATATGAATTTGAGAAGTTGAATCTTAATTTACCATGTAATAGGGCAGGGGATAAGGAAATTATAGAATTACAGGACACCTTAGTTGAGACAGGTACCTCTTTGTTATGAGACTACAGTTACAGTTACAATTCGTTGATAGAAGAAGAAAGCACGAACCTCTGAAGTTGCAAAAGTGCAGAGGATTGATTGTTGAATCTTCAGTATTGTTAATTGATAAAAACAAAGGTTTGCAAATAGCACAAATCTGGCACAAGTTAATTACTGTATAGCTAACTAAAGATTATGAAATTTTGAAGACCATTGAAGAAGTCGGCAATATTACCTATGGAACCTGCATTTGTTTAAATACCCATAGACAATCAAAGAAAATTTTATTGTCTTTCTAATGAGCTTATTGCTAGATTTCGCCTTGAATAAAATATCATGCTCCCTGTTATGTTTGAAATGTCTTCCCAAATTTTATCTACTCGCTCTACTTGCCTGCATGAATATAGGATACTAAAACCATGTAAGCTGATATCATCTTGCTTTCTCGATCATGGAAAGAAAAATAAAACAAACTAAAGGCTTAATTAGTTCTAATTAATCAACCAGTCATTATGCAATCGACTTCATGGACAAAACTGTGATAAGCAGTCCGGAATGAATCACGAAATTCGAAATTTGAAAAATGAATCAGGGAATATTGCACAACTCGAATTCAAAAAACTGAATTAGGTAAAATGCTTTCGATGACCTGACCTTTCAAGCGTCATCCTTTTATTCCTTTCTATTTATCCCTTTTAGACCGTTACCATTAGCCGATTTCATTTGCTTTTCTGCGATAAAATATTGTAAATTGTTTTGTCTTGCGGAGACTTATATTGAAATAGGTGAATATATGAATAAATAGGTTTCGGTCTCATTTTATCCCGCAAAAAACACGCTGGTCCTAGGTTATTAGTGAATGACGGGTTATTTCAGTCATGTCGAAGCCACAATTCCTGTCCTTATTCCAAATACGTCAAATAATTTTTAAAACAGACCTTGCATAATATGGTAAGTCACTCATTGTAAACCTGTAATTTTGAGGGTATCTAGATTTTTAGTGATTCTCTTCTGTTTATCAATTTAGTTGATGGAACAACCTAGTTTACCCCTCCCGAAAGGTTAAATGGATTTGCATTGACCATTATGCTTGCATAAACTTTTGAAGGCACTTATAACAAAACTGTGCCTCAACTTAATGAAAATAATAGCTATAATGATTTCAGACTTCGAAATAGTTGTGACCTTATGGTATGCAAAATCTAATTTCCATTTATTACATTTTCATTAAGTTTCAATGTGCTCTAATTATGATTCATTTTCCTTCCATCAACTTTTCTATTCATTTTGTTCCTGTCATCTGACTCTAATTTAATTGAGTTTCTTCCATTATTTCAACTTACTAACTACGAACTGGAAACTGTCTTTTTGCATCTCCTCATAAGGTTTTTACTTTAATACATCTATCTATTTCCCTTCTTGTTGTATTAAAGTTCTTAGACTCCTACAAAAGCGATAATTAACTAAAATAAGTCATCTTTTGGATATATGTACGCCTTGTTTCCACTATTTATAAGTATTCCTTTTGGCATATTTATTCTGACAC